>CM072232.1:53091834-53111834 GCA_036851935.1 Coregonus suidteri | reverse complement strand
CCTCACCTCCCTGATCTCTCCCTCCCTCCCTAACAGTCCCCCTCCGTCTCCCTCCCTCCTGGTCTCCAGCTGACTCCCCCCCGTCACACTCCCTCCCCTGTCTGATCCTGCCTGGTGGCTGTGACTAGGCCGACACACATGCTGCTGAAACAAAATGGTGGCAGCTGACTAGACCGACACACACACTGCCGAAACAAAATGGTGGCAGCTGACTAGACCGACACACACACTGCTGAAACAAAATGGTGGCAGCTGACTAGACCGACACACACTGTGAATGTCTGCATGGTTATCACAGACAACACTGGGGCTTTAGGTTAGAGTGGCACGTTGAGAGCAATAGTGTTACTGAGATCAGAGAAACCTCTGGGAGACTTACACACAATGCACCTTTCCTTCTTTTCACTAAGTAACAGGGTGTATGTCTGGGTTCAATCCCACAGCTTCCACCAATACACACGTTAAAATCAATGATTTAGTTGAAAGCAAGAAGATTTGTCCTGGTGTGTGTGTGTGTTCTCTGTGAGCTAACCAACCTCCACCAACGACCTCTTCCCCCCCCCCTTTCTGTTCCCCAGGTCTGGACCACCCTGGCCTGGATTCGCAGTATGACAATTCCCCCTGGAGCTCTGGTTCTCCCTGCGACAGCAACAGTAACTGGGGCAAGGTGAGTTCTCTCTGACCTTCTCCAAATGTACACGTAAATCCTGCCATGTTTTTTTCACTTGTATTTTGAACTTGAACGTTATATGCGGAGGTGGCCTACGGGGAACCTGTCGGACGTCGCGCCAAAAATCAGTTTTTTTTGTGGAAATTTAGATTTTGGTTGTTTTTGAATACTTAAAAAAAAAAAAAAAATAGTATGATTTACTTAAGGAACATTTTCCAAGGTTAGCTAGCATGCGCAATGTGAAAACGCTAGCTCAAACTTCCCTGACTCGATCAGACTGGTTTAGACTGAATAGTGAACTAGCTAGTTAGTAATGAAATCAGACTGGTTTAGACTGAATAGTGAACTAGCTAGTTAGTAATGAAATCAGACTGGTTTAGACTGAATAGTGAACTAGCTAGTTAGTAATGAAATCAGACTGGTTTAGACTGAATAGTGAACTAGCTAGTTAGTAATGAAATCAGACTGGTTTAGACTGAATAGTGAACTAGCTAGTTAGTAATGAAATCAGACTGGTTTAGACTGAATAGTGAACTAGCTAGTTAGTAATGAAATCAGACTGGTTTAGACTGAATAGTGAACTAGCTAGTTAGTAATGAAATCAGACTGGTTTAGACTGAATAGTGAACTAGCTAGTTAGTAATGAAATCAGACTGGTTTAGACTGAATAGTGAACTAGCTAGTTAGTAATGAAATCAGACTGGTTTAGACTGAATAGTGAACTAGCTAGTTAGTAATGAAATCAGACTGGTTTAGACTGAATAGTGAACTAGCTAGTTAGTAATGAAATCAGACTGGTTTAGACTGAATAGTGAACTAGCTAGTTAGTAATGAAATCAGACTGGTTTAGACTGAATAGTGAACTAGCTAGTTAGTAATGAAATCAGACTGGTTTAGACTGAATAGTGAACTAGCTAGTTAGTAATGAAATCAGACTGGTTTAGACTGAATAGTGAACTAGCTAGTTAGTAATGAAATCAGACTGGTTTAGACTGAATAGTGAACTAGCTAGTTAGTAATGTAGTAAGTAGTGTAAAGGGATGATTGGTGTTTTTCTCTCAGTGGAATTAGAAAAAAAACTTAATGGAATCTTTGAATGCTGTTTTCTCACTTTATACTTTTTTTTGGCTGAAGTCAACTTTAAAAGCCCATAACTCAAGTTCTGATAAAGATATCTCAGTGATTTTAAAAAGATCCGAAGTTTTCCGAAGTTTTCAGACGCAATATCAACGCAATATCCATGTATTTCAGTGTCTACGACTGCCATGTGGATATTATACAATTTTTAAAGCGAATTTGGGTCCTTTTTAAACAAGCTCGAGCTTTATAAATACTGTTTTATTATTATTAAAACGTTTAACTTTTTTATTTTATTTTCAAGGTGCTGGTAGACTCGGTCTGCAGTGACACTCCCTCCCCCGCCAGCGCCTGGCCCTCCTCCTCGTCCTCCTCAGGCTCGAACTCTGCAGCCGGCAGCAGCTCCGGCTCCGGCAGCGACCCCGAGCTCACCTCAGAATGCATGGACGCAGACTCCGCCTCTAGCTCGGGCTCGGAGAAGAACTTGGCCGCCACGATGATGGTGGCCGCCACCGCGACATCGTCCGTGTCATCGCCCAGCGCTAACGGAAACGGAGACGGTAACAGGAACCGGCAGCAGGGGGGGAACCGCTTCTCCCCGCTAACGGTGGTTAACGGCAGCGCCCCTCCCGGGAGCGACGGCGGCGATGACGTAATAACGTGTAACGGGGCGGTGAAGGGCCCGTGGGGTGGCGTGGCTAACGGCTCCACGATGAACATCGGCCCCAACGACGACGACGCCGCCGCCGCCGACGGTAGCCACGCCAACAAGCTGAGCCCCTGGGCGTCGGCCAATGGAATGGAGGTGACCCCCAGCACTTTGAACCCAAAGGCTAACCGCAGTGCCTGGCCCGACCCCCAGGGACCCCCTGCCTGTAAGATTGGCCTGCAGGGAGGTTCTCTGGGCTGGGGAGGGATGCAGCCGGGCAGCCTCTCTCCGTCTCTGGCTGAACAGCGACACGACCTCCTGAACGGTACTACTGTCAAGGCTCGCCACCTTAACACCGAAGCAACCAACGGACCAAATAACACTACTAACGCCGTCGACACCTCTAGTTTACCAAACTCTACAGGCGGCTCCGTGCAGATGAGCGAGCCCGGCTCCGGGCTGCGTTCCTGGGGAGCCGGTGGAGGAGGAGTGGGGTCAGCCCCTGGAGATCAGCTCTCCAACGGGCCCCTGTCTGGCACCCAGCAACCCCGCAGCGAGGGCCTGGCAGGGGGCTTCTCTATGCCCTGGGGGGCGTCGGGCCCTGGAGACACTGTGAACGGCCAGGGACGGGGCCAGTCCTCCCCTGCTGCTGCTGCTGCTTACAACGGTAATAATAACAGCAAGGCCCCTGGAGGGAGGTGGGACTCTGGCCCAGCTGCATCCCCCCTTCCTCACAACCTGTCCTCGGGGGCCGGAGTGGGGAGCAATGGGAACGGAGTGGGTCCTGACGGGATCCCCCGACCGCGGGGCGGCGGCGCCGCCTCCTCTTCCTCCTCCTCCTCCTCTTCTTCGTCCGGCTCCTCCTCCAACAGGCAGCCTTCCAATGGGGAGTGGAGCTCGTTGCCCGGCAACAACTCTCGGCATTCCGGCGACGGCCGGAAGCCAGGGGGAGGAGCCAACGGCTGGAAGAGCCTCGAAGATGACGCCCTCGGGATGGGAGGAGGAGCGAGAGGAGGAGTGCAGGGACCTCCGAGAGGGTGCTGGGGGAGGTCTGGAGGCAGCGAGGGGAGTGGGGAGAGCTCTGGAGGTCCTAACTCCGACGGGGACAGGAACGACCCCCGTCGAAGAGGCCCCCTCCCTGGGTCAACTCAGCCAGTCCTCTCCAGCTCAGACGTGGACCCTCGCGTCCTCTGCAACACCGGCTGGGGCCAGACCCCAGTACGCCAGAACACCGCCTGGGACGTCACCTCTCCCGCCCCGAGACCTAACGACAGGAAGCCCAGTAACGGAGGCCCCGGCTGGGGCTCGGCAGGCCACAAAGCACCCTCTCAGACCTCCAGCTCTGGAGGATGGGGGGACGGGCCGGGCAACAACGCAGGCCCAGAGTCAGGAGGGTCTGGCTGGGCGGAGCGGAAGGCCTTGTCTGGGTGTGGAGACAGAGACACCACTGGAGGAGAGGGGAGATGGGAGGATGGAAGCTCCTTTAAGAACAACAGCAACTCCTCCTCTACCTGGGGGGACAGCCAGAAGGAGGACCGCTCCAACACCTGGACCAACGCTCCTAAACCCCAAAAGCAGGGCTGGGGCGCCCCTAGTGGTGGTGGTGGTGGTGGGGGAGACCGCTCCAGAGGAGGAGGAGGGGGCAGCTACTGGGGCCAGCCCCAGAAGACTAGCGGGTCTGGGGGATGGGACAACGACAGCGACCGCTCAGGGTCTGGAGGATGGGGCGAGCCCGGCCGTCCGGCCAACACCAACACACACCCCAGCAGCAGCAGCAGCACCTGGGGCGGCAGCGGAGGGTCCAGCACGCCCGATCAGACCCACGGCAACAACCCCAACAACCCTCACTCTGGCTGGGGAGAGCCCCCCAAGCCCCAGCCCCAGAACCACCCGACCCAGGGGGGCTGGGGAGAGCCAGCCATGAAGCCCAGCCACCCCTCTCAGAGCTGGGGAGACCCGGCGCCTAAACCCTGCCCCTCCGAGTGGGGTAAAGGCCCAGACTCTAACCCCAACCCCGGCCCGGACCCTAGAGGACCTCCCCCAGGCCCCGGGGGTTCCAAACCCAGCGGCTGGATGGGGGGGGCGGCGGTCCCCGCTGGACCGTCCCATAAGGAGGAAGAGTCTACGGGGTGGGAGGAGCCCAGTCCGGAGTCGGTGAGGAGGAGGATGGAGATCGATGACGGGACCGCCGCGTGGGGAGACCCGAGCAAATACAACTGCAGCGGGGTTAATATGTGGAACAAGACCAGCCAATCAGAGCAGGACGCCATGGCCATGACCACACCCCCCCAGCCCCAGCAGCAGCCCCCCCCACCCCAGAACAGCGTGGCCAACAAGGACAAGACCTGCAGCCCTGGTGAGTGGAGGGGGCTGTACACTCACACTGTATGGACACCACACACACCACACACACACACACACACACACACACACACACACACACACACACACACACACACACACCGTACACACACACACACACCACACACACACACCACACACACACACACACACACACACACACACACCACACACCACAACACACACACACACACACACACACACACACACACACACACACACACACCACACACACACACACACACACACACCCACATTGTGTCCTACACCTCCCCTTAGTGTGTGTGTTCAGGGCTTTTAGGGTTGCGTCATCCTTCTGGAATGTTCTAAGCATTGGTTTTCTCCCTCTGAGCTGAGAGCGCAGACAGAAACACAGACCTTTGTTTGGCCTGAAATACAGAGTTCCAGAGGGGGGGGGAGACTGAGGGAAAGGGGGGAGACTGAGAGGAAAGGGGGAGACTGAGAGGAAAGGGGGGGAGACTGAGAGGAAAGGGGGAGACTGAGAGAAAGGAGGGGAGACTGGGAGGAAAGAGGGGAGACAGAGAGAAAGGAGGGGAGACTGGGAGGAAGGAGGGGAGACTGAGAGGAAAGGGGGAGACTGAGAGGAAAGGGGGAGACTGAGAGGAAAGGGGGAGACTGAGAGAAAGGAGGGGAGACTGGGAGGAAGGAGGGGAGACAGAGAGAAAGGAGGGGAGACTGGGAGGAAGGAGGGGAGACTGAGAGGAAAGGGGGAGACTGAGGGAAAGGAGGGGAGACTGGGAGGAAGGAGGGGAGACAGAGGGAAAGGGGGGAGACTGGGAGGAAAGGGGGGAGACTGAGAGGAAGGGGGGAGAGAAGCGGACAGCGTTTAACCAGTCAGCTACTGATAACAGAAGCCCTCCGCGGACAGCGTTTAACCAGTCAGCTACTGATAACAGAAGCCCTCCGCGGACAGCGTTTAACCAGTCAGCTACTGATAACAGAAGCCCTCCGCGGACAGCGTTTAACCAGTCAGCTACTGATAACAGAAGCCCTCCGCGGACAGCGTTTAACCAGTCAGCTACTGATAACAGAAGCCCTCCACGGACAGCGTTTAACCAGTCAGCTACTGATAACAGAAGCCCTCCACGGACAGCGTTTAACCAGTCAGCTACTGATAACAGAAGCCCTCCGCGGACAGCGTTTAACCAGTCAGCTACTGATAACAGAAGCCCTCCACGGACAGCGTTTAACCAGTCAGCTACTGATAACAGAAGCCCTCCGCGGACAGCGTTTAACCAGTCAGCTACTGATAACAGAAGCCCTCCGCGGACAGCGTTTAACCAGTCAGCTACTGATAACAGAAGCCCTCCGCGGACAGCGTTTAACCAGTCAGCTACTGATAACAGAAGCCCTCCGCGGACAGCGTTTAACCAGTCAGCTACTGATAACAGAAGCCCTCCGCGGACAGCGTTTAACCAGTCAGCTACTGATAACAGAAGCCCTCCGCGGACAGCGTTAGTGTGTGTGTGATAGGTCAGTCACATGGGACATTGGAGCAGCGATCAGCTCTATTTCTACTGAGGGTGGGGGAGGGGGGGGGGGGGCAGAGACCTGGAGTCACACACAGACACTCACACACACACACACACACACACACACACACACACACACACACACAGACACAGTCAGTCAGTGTAAGTAAACAAAGCTTACATAAGCGTGTTGCTACGGGGTCCCCTGGTGACCAGAGCAGGGGTCTCTGAACAGGGCTGTTCTCTACTACCAGACACAGAACTGCTGAACAAAATGCCACCCTATTCCCTATATAGTGCACTACTTTAGACCAGAGAATGGCACCCTATTCCCTACATAGTGCACTACTTTAGACCAGAGCCCTATGACACCCTATTCCCTACATAGTGCACTACTTTAGACCAGAGCTCTATGGAACCCTATTCCCTACATAGTTCACTACTTTAGACCAGAGCTGTATGACACCCTATTCCCTATATAGTGCACTACTTTAGACCAGAGCTCTATGGAACCCTATTCCCTACATAGTTCACTACTTTAGACCAGAGCCCTATGACACCCTATTCCCTACATAGTGCACTACTTTAGACCAGAGCTGTATGACACCCTATTCCCTATATAGTGCACTACTTTAGACCAGAGCTCTGTGACACCCTATTCCCTACATAGTGCACTACTTTAGACCAGAGCTGTATGACACCCTATTCCCTATATAGTGCACTACTTTAGACCAGAGCTCTATGGAACCCTATTCCCTATATACTGCACTACTTTAGACCAGAGCTGTATGACACCCTATTCCCTATATAGTGCACTACTTTAGACCAGAGCTGAATGACACCCTATTCCCTACATAGTGCACTACTTTAGACCAGAGCTGTATGACACCCTATTCCCTACATAGTGCACTACTTTAGACCAGAGCTCTGTGACACCCTATTCCCTATGTAGTGCACTACTTTAGACCAGAGCCCTATGACACCCTATTCCCTATATAGTGCACTACTTTAGACCAGAGCTCTATGGAATCCTATTCCCTATATAGTGCACTACTTTAGACCAGAGCTCTATGACACCCTATTCCCTACATAGTGCACTACTTTTGACCAGGACCATAGGCGCACCTCGTCCATTTGTTCATTCATTCATTTTCAGCGTTGGCAAGACAGCACACACAGATACAGGCCTCTATACAATCACACAGATACAGGCCTCTATAAAATCACACAGACACAGGCCTCTATAAAATCACACACAGATACAGGCCTCTATAAAATCACACACAGATACAGGCCTCTATAAAATCACACACAGATACAGGCCTCTATAAAATCACACACAGATACAGGCCTCTATAAAATCACACAGATACAGGCCTCTATAAAATCTCACACAGATACAGGCCTCTATAAAATCTCACACAGATACAGGCCTCTATAAAATCACACAGATACAGGCCTCTATAACATCACACAGATACAGGCCTCTATAACATCACACAGATACAGGCCTCTATAACATCACACAGATACAGGCCTCTATAACATCACACAGATACAGGCCTCTATAAAATCACACAGATACAGGCCTCTATAAAATCACACAGATACAGGCCTCTATAACATCACACAGATACAGGCCTCTATAACATCGCACAGATACAGGCCTCTATAAAATCTGCATCGCAGAGAACGCAGACAGAATCATGGAATCCAGACATTAAAACTGAATTCAACAATATTCAAACGTATTGAACTTAGTAGGGAATCAACTAAATGTATTGAACTTAGTAGGGAATCAACTAAATGTATTGAACTTAGTAGGGAATCAACTACATGTATTGAACTTAGTAGGGAATCAACTACATGTATTGAACTTAGTAGGGAATCAACTACATGTATTGAACTTAGTAGGGAATCAACTAAATGTATTGAACTTATGAACTTAGTAGGGAATCAACTAAATGTATTGAACTTAGTAGGGAATCAACTAAATGTATTGAACTTAGTAGGGAATCAACTAAATGTATTGAACTTAGTAGGGAATCAACTAAATGTATTGAAAATTAGTGAATTTTCCTACGGTTATTGTAAGACATGAACAGAATGCATCAGCGATTTCGTATTTTCTGCAACTTTCCGAAGAGGCAACGAGAATTCCCCGTCTTTTTGTGTGGCGCGCGCATCTAGCACTCTGTGTAACCGTTAGCGACGCATCTAGCACTCTGTGTAACCGTTAGCGACGCATCTAGCACTCTGTGTAACCGTTAGCGACGCATCTAGCACTCTGTGTAACCGTTAGCGACGCATCTAGCACTCTGTGTAACCGTTAGCGACGACGCTGGGGAAGACAGTCTTCTGGTAGAGATGGAAAGGCTTTAGCCCCAAAGAACTCTATTAAAATGTGAACTACAAAGTAGCCTATGTTTACCATGGCAGAATGATATCACGATTATTTTTCATCAATCCACAGGGTATTTGTTTTGCTCTACCGTCCCATTACATAAACACAGCTAAACAACAGCCTCTTGCTAGGCGCTCACTTCAATTAAAGGGGAAACGGAAACCAGAAAAAAAAAGAAAAAAATGGTGAAAACTGAATCGGGCAAAGAAATCAAATCAGCGTTTTTCTAGCGCTCTACAGATCTGTGACGAGGCTAGAAACCCAGTTAGTCTTCTATTGATCTATCAGTACAACAGCAGAGTCCAGAAGGGACTTGGTTACCTGTCATTTAGGAATCTCCATCTTACGTACCTCCTCCCCTCTCTCTCTCTCTCTCCTCCCTCCAGGTTGGGGTGATCAGTTCGGGGGTCCCCAGAAAATGGAGTCAGGAACGTGGCGCGAGCCGTCAGGTCCCCCCTGTCTCTGTGGACAACGGGACATCGGCCTGGGGGAAACCCATGGACACCAGCTCCACCTGGGAGGAGCTGGGACACAGAGGGGACAGAGACAGGGGGGATAACTCTGGGACAGGAGGCTGGGGAGGACGTGGACCACAGGACCACAACAAACCTGGTGAGACACGCACACATCAACCTGGTGAGACAGTCCCCTCTCTCGTTTTACAACCAGGACAGAGAGAGAGAGAGACACCAACCTGGTGAGACAGTCCCCTCTCTCCTTTTACAACCAGGACAGAGAGAGAGAGACACCAACCTGGTGAGACAGTCCCCTCTCTCCTTTTACAACCAGGACAGAGAGAGAGAGAGACACCAACCTGGTGAGACAGTCCCCTCTCTCCTTTTACTACCAGGACAGAGAGAGAGAGAGACACCAACCTGGTGAGACAGTCCCCTCTCTCCTTTTACAACCAGGACAGAGAGAGAGAGAGACACCAACCTGGTGAGACAGTCCCCTCTCTCCTTTTACAACCAGGACAGAGAGAGAGAGACACACCAACCTGGTGAGACAGTCCCCTCTCTCCTTTTACAACCAGGACAGAGAGAGAGAGAGACACCAACCTGGTGAGACAGTCCCCTCTCTCCTTTTACAACCAGGACAGAGAGAGAGAGAGAGACACACCAACCTGGTGAGACAGTCCCCCCTCTCTCCTTTTACAACCAGGACAGAGAGAGAGAGACACCAACCTGGTGAGACAGTCCCCTCTCTCCTTTTACAACCACATTACACTGGACCTATCATACTACTATGTCTGACCTGGTAAGACAGTCATTACACTGGACCTATCATACTACTATGGCTGACCAGGTAAAACAGACACATTACACTGGACCTATCATACTACTATGGTCTGACTCCTGTTTTACAACACAGGACTGGACCTATCATACTACTATGGCTGACCCTGGTAAAACAACACATTACACTGGACCTATCACACTACTATGGCTGACCCTGTAAAACAACAGATTACACTGGACCTGGTCAGACAGTCCCCTATGGCTGACCTGTAAAACAACCAGGACACTGGACCTATCATACTACTATGGCTGACCCTGTAAAAACAACTCTCCTCACTGCACCTATCATACTACTAGGGCTGACCCTGTAAAACAACACCACACTGGACCTATCATACTACTATGGCTGACCCTTTTACAACACATTACAGACACTGATCATACTACTATGGCTGACCCTGTAAAACAACACATTACACTGGACCTATCATACTACTATGTCTGACCCTGTAAAACAACACATTACACTGCACCTATCATACTATTGCTCCTGTAAGTCGCAACACATTACAGAGCGTCTGCTAAATGACCACCAACCTAAATAATAACAATAATACTACTATGGCTGACCCTGTAAAACAACACATTACACTGGACCTATCATACTACTATGGCTGACCCTGTAAAACAACAACACATTACACTGGACCTATCATACTACTATGGCTGACCCTGTAAAACAAACACATTACACAGTGGACAGGGGGTCTGTAGTGACGCCTCAAGCACTGAGATGCAGTGCCTTAGACCGCTGCGCCACTCGGGAGCCAAATACCAACACACTCATCCCCTGTTCTCTGCCTCTCCAGGTCCTATCCCTCCTTCTCTCTCCAGGTCCTATCCCCTCCTTCTCTCTCCAGGTCCTATCCCCTCCTTCTCTCTCCAGGTCCTATCCCCTCTTCTCTCTCCAGGTCCTATCCCCTCTTCTCTCTCCAGGTCCTATCCCCTCTTCTCTCTCCGGGTCCTATCCCCTCTTCTCTCTCCGGGTCCTATCCCCTCTTCTCTCTCCGGGTCCTATCCCCTCTTCTCTCTCCGGGTCCTATCCCTCTTCTCTCTCCAGGTCCTATCCCCTCTTCTCTCTCCAGGTCCTATCCCCTCCTCTCTCCAGGTCCTATCCCCTCTTCTCTCTCTCCAGGTCCTCATCCTCTCTCTCTCCTCTCTCTCTCTATCCCCTCTTCTCTCTCCGGGTCCTATCCCCCCTTCTCTCTCCAGGTCCTATCCCCTCTTCTCTCTCCGGGTCCTATCCCCTCGTCTCTCTCTCCTCTCTCCTATCCCCTCTTCTCTCTCCTGGATCCTATCCCTCATTCTCTCTCCAGGTCCTCTCCCTCTTCTCTCCCTCCAGGTCCTATCCCCTCTTCTCTCTCCGGGTCCTATCCCCCCTCTTCTCTCTCCAGGTCCTATCTCCCTCTTCTCTCTTCCAGGTCCTATCCCCTCCTCTCTCTCCAGGTCCTATCCCCTCTTCTCTCTCCAGGTCCTATCCCTCTTCTCTCTCCAGGTCCTATCCCCTCTTCTCTCTCCAGGTCCTATCCCCTCTTCTCTCTCCAGGTCCTATCCCCTCTTCTCTCTCCAGGTCCTATCCCCCTCTCCCCTCTTTCTCTCTCTTCCGGGTCCTATCCCCTCTTCTCTCTCCGGGTCCTATCCCCTCTTCTCTCTCTCTCGGGTCCTATCCCCTCTTCTCTCTCCTATCCCCCTCTTCTCTCTCCAGGTCCTATCCCCTCTTCTCTCTCCAGGTCCTATCCTCCCCTCTTCTCTCTCCAGGTCCTATCCCCTCTTCTCTCTCAGGTCCTATCCCCTCTTCTCTCTCCAGGTCCTATCCCCTCTTCTCTCTCCAGGTCCTATCCCCTCTTCTCTCTCCAGGTCTCCTCTTCTCTCTCTCCCTATCCCCTCTTCTCTCTCCCTCTCCTATCCCCTCTTCTCTCTCCAGGTCCTATCCCCTCTTCTCTCTCCGGGTCTATCTCCTCTTCTCTCTCTCCAGGTCCTATCCCCTCTTCTCTCTCCAGGTCCTATCCCCTCTTCTCTCTCCAGGTCCTATCCCCTCCTTCTCTCTCCAGGTCCTATCCCCTCTTCTCTCTCCGGGTCCTTCTCCCCTCTTCTCTCTCCTTCCTATCCCCTCTTCTCTCTCCAGGTCCTATCCCCTCTTCTCTCTCCGGGTCCTATCCCCTCTTCTCTCTCTCCAGGTCCTATCCCCTCTTCTCTCTCCAGGTCCTATCCCCTCTTCTCTCTCCAGGTCCTATCCCCTCTTCTCTCTCCAGGTCCTATCCCCTCTTCTCTCTCCAGGTCCTATCCCCTCTTCTCTCTCCAGGTCCTATCCCCTCTTCTCTCTCCAGGTCCTATCCCCTCTTCTCTCTCCGGGTCCTATCCCCTCTTCTCTCTCCGGGTCCTATCCCCTCTTCTCTCTCCGGGTCCTATCCCCTCTTCTCTCTCCAGGGTCCTATCCCCTCATTCTCTCCTCCGTCCTATCCCCTCTTCTCTCTCCAGGTCCTATCCCCTCTTCTCTCTCTCCTTCTCCCCTCTTCTCTCTCCGGTCTCTATCCCCTCTTCTCTCTCCCTCCTATCCCCTCTTTCTCTCTCTCAGGTCCTATCCCCTCTTCTCTCTCTCCAGGTCCTATCCCCTCTTCTCTCTCCTTTCTCCTATCCCCTCCTTCTCTCTCCTCTCCTATCCCCTCTTCTCTCTCCGGGTCCTATCCCCTCTTCTCTCTCCAGGTCCTATCCCCTCTTCTCTCTCTGTCCTATCCCCTCCTTCTCTCTCCGGGTCCTATCCCCTCTTCTCTCTCCTCTCCTATCCCCTCTTCTCTCTCTCCAGGTCCTATCCCCTCTTCTCTCTCTCCAGGTCCTATCCCCTCTTCTCTCTCCGGGTCCTATCCCCTCTTCTCTCTCTCTCCTCTCCTATCCCCTCTTCTCTCTCTCTCCTATCCCCTCTTCTCTCTCCGGGTCCTATCCCCTCTTCTCTCTCCAGGTCCTATCCCCTCTCTCTCTCCAGGTCCTATCCCCTCTTCTCTCTCCGGGTCCTATCCCCTCTCTCTCTCCCAGTCCTATCCCCTCTTCTCTCTCCTCCTCCTATCCCCTCTTCTCTCTCCAGGTCCTATCCCCTCTTCTCTCTCCAGGTCCTATCCCCTCTTCTCTCTCCAGGTCCTATCCCCTCTTCTCTCCAGGTCCTATCCCCTCTTCTCTCTCCGGGTCCTATCCCCTCTTCTCTCTCCGGGTCCTATCCCCTCTTCTCTCTCCGGGTCCTATCCCCTCTTCTCTCTCCGGGTCCTATCCCCTCTCCTCTCTCCAGGTCCTATCCCCTCTTCTCTCTCCGGGTCCTATCCCCTCTTCTCTCTCCGGGTCCTATCCCCTCCTTCTCTCTCCGGGTCCTATCCCCCTCTCTCTCTCTCTCTCCGGGTCCTATCCCCCCTTCTCTCTCCGGGTCCTATCCCCCTCTTCTCTCTCCTCTCCTATCCCTCCTCTCTCTCTCTCCGGGTCCTATCCCCTCTTCTCTCTCCGGGTCCTATCCCCCCGCTCTCTCTCCAGGTCCTATCCCCTCTTCTCTCTCCGGGTCCTATCCCCTCTTCTCTCTCCAGGTCCTATCCCCTCCCCTCTCTCTCTCTCCCGGTCCTATCCCCTCTTCTCTCTCCAGGTCCTATCCCCTCCTTCTCTCTCCAGGTCCTATCCCCTCCTTCTCTCTCCAGGTCCTATCCCCTCTTCTTCTCTCCAGGTCCTATCCCCTCTTCTCTCTCCGGGTCCTATCCCCTCTTCTCTCTCCGGGTCCTATCCCCTCTTCTCTCTCCAGGTCCTATCCCCTCTTCTCTCTCCAGGTCCTATCCCCTCTTCTCTCTCCGGGTCCTATCCACTCTTCTCTCTCCCGGGTCCTATCCCCTCTTCTCTCTCCAGGTCCTATCCCCTCCTTCTCTCTCCAGGTCCTATCCCTTCCTTCTCTCTCCAGGTCCTATCCCCTCTTCTCTCTCCAGGTCCTATCCCCTCTTCTCTCTCCGGGTCTATCTCCTCTTCTCTTCTCTCTCCAGGTCCTATCCCCTCTTCTCTCTCCAGGTCCTATCCCCTCTTCTCTCTCCAGGTCCTATCCCCTCTTCTCTCTCCCCCTATCCTATCCCCTCTTCTCTCTCCGGGTCCTATCCCCTCTTCTCTCTCCGGGTCCTATCCCCTCTTCTCTCTCCGGGTCTCATCCCCCTGTTCTCTCCCCCTGTCTCTCTCCAGGTCTCATCCCCCTGTTCTCTCCCCTGTCTCTCTCCAGGTCTCATCCCCCTGTTCTCTCCCCTGTCTCTCTCCAGATCTCATCCCCCTGTTCTCTCCCCCCCGTCTCTCTCCAGGTCTCATCCCCCTGTTCTCTCCCCCTGTCTCTCTCCAGGTCTCATCCCCCTGTTCTCTCCCCCTGTCTCTCTCCAGGTCTCATCCCCCTGTTCTCTCCCCTCGTCTCTCTCCAGGTCTCATCCCCCTGTTCTCTCCCCCGTCTCTCTCCAGGTCTCATCCCCCTGTTCTCTCCCCCCGTCTCTCTCCAGGTCTCATCCCCCTGTTCTCTCCCCCCGTCTCTCTCCAGGTCCTAAGCCCATGCAGCAGGAGAGTAGTAGCTGGTGTGGGGAGGAGGTGTCGTGCCAGTCCAGCTGGGAGCCAGAGGAGGAGGTGGAGATTGGGATGTGGAGCAACACCCCTAGTCACAGAGACAGGGAGAGAGACGGTCACAGAGACGGCCACGGTCAGGACAACAGGAACAATGGCCCACAGCAACACAGCTGGAACTACATGAAGAAAGTCCCTCCCAAGGTATACTGCAGCTTCTAGATGTAGCTTCAACTTCTAGCTGTGACTTCAACTTCTAGATGTAGCTTCAACTTCTAGATGTAGCTTCAACTTCTAGATGTAGCTTCAACTTCTAGCTGTGACTTCAACTTCTAGATGTAGCTTCAACTTCTAGATGTAGCTTCAACTTCTAGCTGTAGCTTCAACTTCTAGATGTAGCTTCAACTTCTAGATGTAGCTTCAACTTCTAGATGTAGCTTCAACTTCTAGATGTGGCTTCAACTTCTAGATGTGGCTTCAACTTCTAGATGTGGCTTCAATTTCTAGCTGTAGCTTCAACTTCTAGCTGTATCTTCAACTTCTAGCTGTAGCTTCAACTTCTAGCTGTAGCTTCAACTTCTAGCTGTAGCTTCAACTTCTAGCTGTGACTTCAACTTCTAGATGTGGCTTCAACTTCTAGATGTGACTTCAACTTCTAGATGTAGCTTCAACTTCTAGATGTAGCTTCAACTTCTAGATTCAACTTCTAGATGTAGCTTCAACTTCTAGCTGTAGCCTCAACTTCTAGATGTAGCTTCAACTTCTAGATGTAGCTTCAACTTCTAGATGTGGCTTCAACTTCTAGATGTAGCTTCAACTTCTAGATGTGGCTTCAACTTCTAGCTGTAGCTTCAACTTCTAGCTGTAGCTTCAACTTCTAGCTGTAGCTTCAACTTCTAGCTGTAGCTTCAACTTCTAGATGTAGCTTCAACTTCTAGATGTAGCTTCAACTTCTAGATGTGGCTTCAACTTCTAGATGTGGCTTCAACTTCTAGATGTGGCTTCAATTTCTAGCTGTAGCTTCAACTTCTAGCTGTAGCTTCAACTTCTAGCTGTAGCTTCAACTTCTAGCTGTAGCTTCAACTTCTAGCTGTAGCTTCAACTTCTAGCTGTGACTTCAACTTCTAGATGTGGCTTCAACTTCTAGATGTGACTTCAACTTCTAGATGTAGCTTCAACTTCTAGATGTAGCTTCAACTTCTAGATTCAACTTCTAGATGTAGCTTCAACTTCTAGCTGTAGCCTCAACTTCTAGATGTAGCTTCAACTTCTAGATGTAGCTTCAACTTCTAGATGTGGCTTCAACTTCTAGATGTAGCTTCAACTTCTAGATGTGGCTTCAACTTCTAGCTGTAGCTTCAACTTCTAGCTGTAGCTTCAACTTCTAGCTGTAGCTTCAACTTCTAGCTCTAACTTCTAGCTGTAGCTTCAACTTCTAGCTGTAGCTTCAACTTCTAGCTGTGACTTCAACTTCTAGATGTGGCTTCAACTTCTAGATGTGACTTCAACTTCTAGATGTAGCTTCAACTTCTAGATGTAGCTTCAACTTCTAGATTCAACTTCTAGATGTAGCTTCAAATTCTAGCTGTAGCCTCAACTTCTAGATGTATCTTCAACTTCTAGATGTAGCTTCAACTTCTAACGCCAAGGTAGTGGGTTCGATCCCCGGGACCACCCATACTAGATGTAGCACGCATGACTGTAAGTCGCTTTGGATAAAAGCGTCTGCTAAATGGCATATTATTATTATTATTAGATGTGACTTCAACTTCTAGATGTAGCTTCAACTTCTAGATGTGACTTCAACTTCTAGATGTAGCTTCAACTTCTAGATGTAGCTTCAACTTCTAGATTCTACTACTAGATGTAGCTTCAACTTCTAGATGTAGCTTCAACTTCTAGATGTATCTTCAACTTCTAGCTGTAGCTTCAACTTCTAGATTCAACTTCTAGATGTATCTTCAACTTCTAGCTGTAGCCTCAACTTCTAGCTGTAGCTTCAACTTCTAGATTCATCTTCTAGATGTAGCTTCAACTTCTAGCTGTACCTTCAACTTCTAGATGTAGCCTCAACTTCTAGATGTAGCTTCAACTTCTAGTTGTAGCTTCAACTTCTAGTTGTAGCTTCAACTTCTAGTTGTAGCTTCAACTTCTAGATGTAGCTTCAACTTCTAGATGTAGCTTCAACTTCTAGATGTAGCTTCAACTTCTAGATGTAGCTTCAACTTCTAGCTGTAGCTTCAACTTCTAGATGTATCTTCAACTTCTAGCTGTAGCTTCAACTTCTAGGCCTTTACCTGAGTTCTATTTCTTCTCCCAAGGTACACTACATCTTCAGCTCATAGGCCTCTACTGGAGTTATATTGACTGTACAACGAGGGCCGGTTTCCCGGACACAGATTAAGCCTAGTCCTGGACCACCAACACCTTTTTAGACTTAATCTGGTGTCCGGGAAACCGGCCCTGAAAGATCAGCGTCTCCTACATGGCTACATACTTACAGGGAAAACAACAACAGAGGATCAACTTCTAGTTGTAGATTCAACTTCTAGATGTAGCTTCAACTTCTAGATGTAGCTTCAACTTCTAGATTCAACTTCTAGCTGTAGCTTCAACTTCTAGCTGTAGCTTCAACTTCTAGCTGTAGCTTCAACTTCTAGCTGTGACTTCAACTTCTAGATGTGGCTTCAACTTCTAGATGTGACTTCAACTTCTAGATGTAGCTTCAACTTCTAGATTCAACTTCTAGCTGTAGCTTCAACTTCTAGATGTGGCTTCAACTTCTAGATGTGACTTCAACTTCTAGATGTAGCTTCAACTTCTAGATGTAGCTTCAACTTCTAGATTCAACCTCTAGATGTAGCTTCAACTTCTAGCTGTAGCCTCAACTTCTAGATGTACCTTCAACTTCTAGATGTAGCTTCAACTTCTAACGCCAAGGTAGTGGGTTTGATCCCCGGGACCACCCCATACACAAAAATTTATGCACGCATGACTGTAAGTCGCTTTGTGATAAAAGCGTCTGATAAAAGCGTCTGCTAAATGGCATATTATTATTATTAGATAGATGTGACTTCAACTTCTAGATGTAGCTTCAACTTCTAGATGTGACTTCAACTTCTAGATGTAGCTTCAACTTCTAGATGTAGCTTCAACTTCTAGATGTAGCTTCAACTTCTAGATTCTACTACTAGATGTAGCTTCAACTTCTAGATGTAGCTTCAACTTCTAGATGTATCTTCAACTTCTAGCTGTATCTTCAACTTATAGATTCAACTTCTAGATGTATCTTCAACTTCTAGCTGTAGCCTCAACTTCTAGCTGTAGCTTCAACTTCTAGCTGTAGCTTCAACTTCTAGATTCATCTTCTAGATGTAGCTTCAACTTCTAGATGTGGCTTCAACTTCTAGATGTGGCTTCAACTTCTAGCTGTAGCTTCAACTTCTAGCTGTAGCTTCAACTTCTAGCTGTAGCTTCAACTTCTAGCTGTAGCTTCAACTTCTAGCTGTGACTTCAACTTCTAGATGTGACTTCAACTTCTAGATGTAGCTTCAACTTCTAGATGTAGCTTCAACTTCTAGATGTATCTTCAACTTCTAGATTCAACTTCTAGATGTAGCTTCAACTTCTAGCTGTAGCCTCAACTTCTAGATGTAGCTTCAACTTCTAGATGTAGCTTCAACTTCTAACGCCAAGGTAGTGGGTTCGATCCCCGGGACCACCCATACACAAAAATGTATGCACGCATGACTGTAAGTCGCTTTGGATAAAAGCGTCTGCTAAATGGCATATTATCATTATATTATTAGATGTGACTTCAACTTCTAGATGTAGCTTCAACTTCTAGATGTGACTTCAACTTCTAGATGTAGCTTCAACTTCTAGATGTAGCTTCAACTTCTAGATTCTACTACTAGATGTAGCTTCAACTTCTAGATGTAGCTTCAACTTCTAGATGTATCTTCAACTTCTAGCTGTAGCTTCAACTTCTAGCTCAACTAGCTGTAGCTTCAAACTTCTAGCTGTAGCTTCAACTTCTAGCTGTAGCTTCAACTTCTAGCTGTAGCTTCAACTTCTAACTGTGACTTCAACTTCTAGATGTGGCTTCAACTTCTAGATGTGACTTCAACTTCTAGATGTAGCTTCAACTTCTAGATGTAGCTTCAACTTCTAGATTCAACTTCTAGATGTAGCTTCAACTTCTAGCTGTAGCCTCAACTTCTAGATGTATCTTCAACTTCTAGATGTAGCTTCAACTTCTAGATGTGGCTTCAACTTCTAGATGTGGCTTCAATTTCTAGCTGTGGCTTCAATTTCTAGCTGTAGCTTCAACTTCTAGCTGTAGCTTCAACTTCTAGCTGTAGCTTCAACTTCTAGCTGTAGCTTCAACTTCTAGCTGTAGCTTCAACTTCTAGCTGTGACTTCAACTTCTAGATGTGACTTCAACTTCTAGATGTAGCTTCAACTTCTAGATGTAGCTTCAACTTCTAGATGTAGCTTCAACTTCTAGATTCAACTTCTAGATGTAGCTTCAACTTCTAGCTGTAGCCTCAACTTCTAGATGTAGCTTCAACTTCTAGATGTAGCTTCAACTTCTAACGCCAAGGTAGTGGGTTCGATCCCCGGGACCACCCATACACAAAAATGTATGCACGCATGACTGTAAGTCGCTTTGGATAAAAGCGTCTGCTAAATGGCATATTATTATTATTATTAGATGTGACTTCAACTTCTAGATGTAGCTTCAACTTCTAGATGTGACTTCAACTTCTAGATGTAGCTTCAACTTCTAGATGTAGCTTCAACTTCTAGATGTAGCTTCAACTTCTAGATTCTACTACTAGATGTAGCTTCAACTTCTAGATGTAGCTTCAACTTCTAGATGTATCTTCAACTTATAGATTCAACTTCTAGATGTATCTTCAACTTCTAGCTGTAGCCTCAACTTCTAGCTGTAGCTTCAACTTCTAGCTGTAGCTTCAACTTCTAGATTCATCTTCTAGATGTAGCTTCAACTTCTAGCTGTACCTTCAACTTCTAGATGTAGCCTCAACTTCTAGATGTAGCTTCAACTTCTAGTTGTAGCTTCAACTTCTAGTTGTAGCTTCAACTTCTAGTTGTAGCTTCAACTTCTAGTTGTAGCTTCAACTTCTAGATGTAGCTTCAACTTCTAGCTGTATCTTCAACTTCTAGGCCTTTACCTGAGTTCTATTTCTTCTCCCAAGGTACACTACATCTTCAGCTCATAGGCCTCTACTGGAGTTATATTGACTGTACAACGAGGGCCGGTTTCCCGGACACAGATTAAGCCTAGTCCTGGACCACCAACACCTTTTTAGACTTAATCTGGTGTCCGGGAAACCGGCCCTGAAAGATCAGCGTCTCCTACATGGCTACATACTTACAGGGAAAACAACAACAGAGGATCAACTTCTAGTTGTAGCTTCAACTTCTAGATGTAGCTTCAACTTCTAGATGTAGCTTCAACTTCTAG
>CM072232.1:53081834-53086834 GCA_036851935.1 Coregonus suidteri | reverse complement strand
ATATCAGAATGTATCCCCTGGTGTTAGCCGAGTGTCTCATCAGAATGTATCCCCCTGGTGTTAGCCGAGTGTCTCATCAGAATGTATCCCCCTGGTGTTAGCCGAGTGTCATATCAGAATGTATCCCCCTGGTGTTAGCCGAGTGTCATATCAGAATGTATCCCCCTGGTGTTAGCCGAGTGTCTCATCAGAATGTATCCCCCTGGTGTTAGCCGAGTGTCCATATCAGAATGTATTCCCCCTGGTGTTAGCCGAGTGTCTCATCAGAATGTATCCCCCCTGGTGTTAGCCGAGTGTCTCATCAGAATGTATCCCCCTGGTGTTAGCCGAGTGTCTCATCAGAATGTATCCCCCTGGTGTTAGCCGAGTGTCATATCAGAATGTATCCCCCTGGTGTTAGCCGAGTGTCTCATCAGAATGTATCCCCCTGGTGTTAGCCGAGTGTCTCATCAGAATGTATCCCCCTGGTGTTAGCCGAGTGTCTCATCATCAGAATGTATCCCCCTGGTGTTAGCCGAGTGTCTATCAGAATGTATCCCCCTGGTGTTAGCCGAGTGTCATCATCAGAATGTATCCCCCTGGTGTTAGCCGAGTGTCTCATCAGAATGTATCCCCCTGGTGTTAGCCGAGTGTCTCATCAGAATGTATCCCCCTGGTGTTAGCCGAGTGTCTCATCAGAATGTATCCCCCTGGTGTTAGCCGAGTGTCTCATCAGAATGTATCCCCCTGGTGTTAGCCGAGTGTCTCATCAGAATGTAGTCCGTTGGTCTGCAGTCACACTGATATTATGGACGCTAAGAAGGGCTGTATTTTATAGGTGTGTTGGATGGTTTCTGATGTGATTTACTAGGATCCCGTTAGCCGACGCCAATGGAGACCGCAAGTCTTACTGGGGTCCGACAAAATACTTTACAATTGACATACACTACCAGTCAAAGGTTTGGAAACACCTACTCATTCAAGGGTTTTTCTTTATTTTTACTATTTTTTACATTGTAGAATAATAGTGAAGACATCAAAACTATGAAATAACACATATGGAATCATGTAGTAACCCCAAAAGTGTTAAACAAATCAAAATATATTTTATATTTGAGATTCTTCAAATAGCCACCCTTTGCCTTGATGACAGCTTTGACACACTCTTGGCATTCTCTCAACCAGCTTCACCTGGAATGTTTAACACTTTTTTGGTTACTACATGATTCCATATGTGTTATTTCATAGTTTTGATGTCTTCAATATTATTCTACAATCTAGAAAATAGTAAAAATAAAGAAAAACCCTTGAATCAGTAGGTGTGTCCAAACATTTGACTGGTACTGTTCATTTAAAAACATGAACATGTGGAGTGTGTGCATCTATCATGTCAGTACATACACACAACAAGTAGGTCACATGGGGGTGAGGTGTTGCTTTATCTGGTAGTCTGCTTTATAGCTTACAGCTTTGGCTTTGATTCACCTGCTGCTTTCTAATGCTGCTTCTGTCTTCCCTCCTTTCACTCTCTCTCTCTCTCTCTCTCTCTCTCTCTGTCTCTGTCTCTCTCTCTCTCTCTCTCTCTCTCTGTCTCTGTCTCTCTCTCTCTCTCTGTCTCTCTCTCTCTCTCTCTCGTCTCTGTCTCTCTCTCTCTCTCTCTCTCTCTCTATACTCTCTCTCTCTCTCTCTCTCTGTCTCTGTCTCTCTCTCTCTCTCTCTCTCTCTCTCTCTCTCTCTCTCTCTCTCTCTCTCTCTCTCTGTCTCTCTCTGTCTCTCTCTCTCTCTCTCTCTCTCTCTCTCTGTCTCTCTCTCTCTCTCTCTCTCTCTCTCTCTCTCTCTCTCTCTCTCCCCTCTCTCTCTCTCTCTGCTCTCTCTCTCTCTCTCTCTCTCTCTCTCTCTCTCTCTCTCTCTCTCTCTCTCTCTGTCTCTCTCTCTCTCTCTCTCTCTCTCTCTGTCTCTCTCTCTCTCTCTCTCTCTCCCTCTCTCTCTCCTCTCTCTCTCTCTCTCTCTCTCTCTCTCTCTGTCTCTCTCTCTCTCTCTCTCTCTCTCTCTCTCTCTCTCTCTCTCTCTCTCTCTCTCTCTCTCTGTCTCTCTCTCTCTCTCTCTCTCTCCTCTCTCTCTCTCTCTCTCTCTCTCTTTCTCTCTCTCTCTCTCTCTCTCTTCTCTCTTCCTCTCTCTCTCTCTGTTTTCCACCTTGTCATGCCTCTTCCTCTTCTCTCCATCTGTCCTTGCCTCTGCAGCTCTCCCTGCCGCTCTCTGCTTATGATAGCTCCGCCTCGGAGGAGCTCTCCTCCAATCACGGCATGAGCTTTTCCCCCTCCCACTCTGCTCAGCCTATCCCCTCTGTCTGCTCAGGGCAGGCTCCCACCCCTTCTATCTCTGGGGTTGGTAGGCAGGTGAGTGCTTACGTTGACGCTGCTCTGAGCTGGCTGAAATGTGTGTTTTTAATGTGCGTGTGACAGTCCAGTTAACGTGTGTGTGTGTCAGATTGTCAACTCCATGTATGGTGACAGTAGTATTGTGACTGAGTTAATGAATGAATTGTATTTCCGTGTCAAAACGCCAGTTGGCGCAAACCATCCCTTATGAGATTAATGGACACATAAACATGAGTGATTCACAGTGATAATTCTGTGTCTGTGTGTTTGGCCGAATTTGCGTTTGCCCCTGTGTGTGTGTAGTGTGAGACGATCTGGCTGAAGTGTGTGTAGTGTGTGTGTGTGTGTGTGTGTGTGTGACAGTCAGCTCAATGATTTTTGTGTCATCTGTATGTGACAGTCCTCTTGATGTGTGTGTCCTCTTGTGATCCTCTGCTGTGTGTATATCCTCGTATGACAGTCCTCTGACAAAGACATGATCAGTCTCTTCATTGTTAATGGTCCTTTATTTGAACCTGAGAGATGTGTGTGTGTGTCAACAAAAACAGTCCTCTTGAAAAACAGTCCCTCTATGACAGTCTCTTGATGTGCATTTTTAATGAGGGAAATAAGTATGTGTACCCCCTCTGCAAAAGTCCTTTGTATGTGTGGCAAAATCCTCTATGCAGTCCTCTTGAGGTGTGACGTTTCTTGTGTGGCCTCTCTAGGTTTGTATCACATCTCAGGACAGTCCCACTCCTCTGTGTCAGATCTTCTCCCAGTCATTAAGTCCTTTCGAATCTGGTGTGACGTTTGGCAACTCTCCTATTCAGCTCTATCCACAGTCCTCTTGATGTGTGTATATTAAGTCCTCTTGATGACTCCTCTATGACAGTCCTCTTGGATGTGTGTATATCCTCTATTGTCCTCACTCCTTTGTTGACTTGGCCGTCCTCTCTCTGTGTGCGTATCCTCTATGATCCTCTTGTGTCATGCTGGAATGACAGTCCTCTTGATGTGTTTCGTATCTCTGTGACTGTGATGTGTGTGTCTCTCACCTCAAGATTTGACGGTATATGGCCTCCATCCATCGTCCCTCTGATGCGGTGAAGTTCTGTCCTGTCCCCCTAGCAGAAAAAACACCCTCAAAAGCCCAGAACAGCTCTGATCCATGTTTGACGGTGTCTGGTGTTCTTCCTCTCATAGTACAGCATTCAGCCTCCTCCAAACACGGCGAGTGAGTTGATGGCAAAGAGCCTCGATTTTGGTCTCATCTGACCACAACACTTTCACCCTGTTCTCTCTCTGAATCTGTGTTGGCAAACTCTCAGACGGCAGTCTCTCTGCTTTCTCTGACCAGTGCAGGAGGTCTGACTCTCTGCTCTGTTTAGTAGTCCTCCAGGCGTAGTGTCTGACTCTCTTCTTTAATCTAGTGACTATGGTCCAGTGCAGGAGGTCTGACATTGACAAGATCCTCCTGTGTCCTCCCTGTGCTGATTCCTCACCGTCTCTAATGATCATTTCAACTCCACGCAGGAGGTGAGATCTTGCTAATGGAGCCCCCCAGTGCAGGAGGTCTTGACAGTCTAATGTAGTTTCTTCCATTTGCAGAAGGTCTGACTCTCTTCTGTGTCTAGTTCTCCTCCAAGCTGCTTGAGGTCTGTTCTGCTAGCCCATTCCTAGCCTTGTGTAGGTCTACAATGCTTGTCCCTGACATCCTCTAAGAATCTAGTGTCCTCTTGATGGTCTGACTCTTTCTCTAATGATCTGATTGTCCTTCTGTGGACAGTGTCTCTATACAGGTAACTAGCTGAGATTAGGAGCACTCCTTTAAGAGTGTGCTCCTAATCTCAGCTCGCTACCTGTATAAAAGACACCTGGGAGCCAGAAATCTTTCTGATTCTAGAGGGGGGTCAAATGCATATTTCCCTCATTCTAATGATCAAGTTATCTAACATTTGTTTAGGTCTGACTCTTTTTCTGGATTTTCTTGTTGTCCTAGTGCATGGAGGTCTGACTGTTCTAATAATCTAGTGATGTCCTAAAAATGCAGGAGGTCTGATCATCTCTTCTTAATAATCTAGTGTCCAAACGTACAAAATCAGCAGGGGATCAAATACTTTTTTCCTCTCACTGTAGGAGGACAGTCCTCTTGATGTGTGTGTATCCTCCCAGTGACAGTCCTCTCGATGTGTGTGTCCTCTGTGTGACAGTCCTCTTGATGTGTGTATATCCTCTATGACAGTCCTCTTGATGTGTGTATATCCTCTGTGTGACAGTCCTCTTGATGTGTGTATATCCTCTATGACAGTCCTCTTGATGTGTGTCCTCTGTGACAGTCCTCTTGATGTGTGTGCGTATCCTCTATGACAGTCCTCTTGATGTGTGTGTCCTCTGTGTGACAGTCCTCTTGATGTGTGTGTGTGTGTCCTCTGTGTGACAGTCCTCTTGATGTGTGTGTATCCTCTATGACAGTCCTCTTTGTGTGTGTGTCCTCTGTGTGACAGTCCTCTTGATGTGTGTATCATCTCTATGACAGTCCTCTCTTGTGTGTATGTGTGTGTGACAGTCCTCTGTGTGACAGTCCTCTTGATGTCCTCTGTGTGTGCAGGAGGTGACAGTCCTCTTGATGTGTGTGTGCGTATCCTCTGTGTGACAGTCCTC
>CM072232.1:53074334-53076834 GCA_036851935.1 Coregonus suidteri | reverse complement strand
TCTCTCTATATATATATATATTTTTTTTATACCTTAAGTGGTCTTAAAACTCAATCTAATAGCTGTTTTGAAAACTGTAATGTTTACATGAATTCTGATTTATTTCCAGAGATACACCACATCCTGAAATATATGTCAATATCTTCGTTAGAAAGGAAACTATATTTCCCTTGACGGAGTGATGCTGAATGTAAAAAAAAAAAAAAAAAAAAATAAAATAAAATAAAAATGGCTACATTTACCCCACTGTCCTTGCCTGTTTTTAAGACTGATGGACAACAACTGCAGCTATCTATAACGTTGGACTTCTGTGTGTAATTGTATTTTTTTGTAACATGTTATGTACACCCTGCTTTTTCCCTGTTTTGCATTCTGGCCAGGTCGGCCTCACAAAATTAGTTTTTTTAACCTCCGTGTGTCTTACCTAATAAAATAAAGGTTTCAAATAAAAATAAATGATGTAGTCTGTGCCGTTGTCTGTCAGTGATTGTGTAAGTCTAACCCTTTTTCCCCCTCTCCGTGTGCAGGGCCGTCCTATTGGTTCGTCCCAGTCGATGATGCAGCCTCCGCATCACCTTGACCCCTCCCTCCTGAAGCAGAACCCCGCCCACCAGCCCCTCAAGTCCTACCTGGACAACTACATGCCCCAGAATGCATCTGAGCTGCAGAAGGAGCCCAGCTCTATGGGCTCCTTTACCAACTTCCCTTTAGGTAGGCCTTCGTGATGCCTGATGGGGAAATATCAATCCGATCATTTAGTAGGACCGACACAATCCAAATTGCTGGGCTTGTGATAGCCTAGCGTCCTGTCCAGGGGGTGTACTGGTACATCAAGCTGTCTCACTACAGAAACAGGAGATAGACTAGTGTCCTGTCCAGGGGGTGTACTGTACATCAAGCTGTCTCACTACAGAAACAGGAGATAGACTAGTGTCCTGTCCAGGGGGTGTACTGTACATCAAGCTGTCTCACTACAGAAACAGGAGATAGACTAGTGTCCTGTCCAGGGGGTGTACTGGTACATCAAGCTGTCTCACTACAGAAACAGGAGATAGACTAGTGTCCTGTCCAGGGGGTGTACTGTACATCAAGCTGTCTCACTACAGAAACAGGAGATAGACTAGTGTCCTGTCCAGGGGGTGTACTGTACATCAAGCTGTCTCACTACAGAAACAGGAGATAGACTAGTGTCCTGTCCAGGGGGTGTACTGGTACATCAAGCTGTCTCACTACAGAAACAGGAGATAGACTAGTGTCCTGTCCAGGGGGTGTACTGTACATCAAGCTGTCTCACTACAGAAACAGGAGATAGACTAGTGTCCTGTCCAGGGGGTGTACTGGTACATCAAGCTGTCTCACTACAGAAACAGGAGATAGACTAGTGTCCTGTCCAGGGGGTGTGTACTGTACATCAAGCTGTCTCACTACAGAAACAGGAGATAGACTAGTGTCCTGTCCAGGGGGTGTACTGTACATCAAGCTGTCTCACTACAGAAACAGGAGATAGACTAGTGTCCTGTCCAGGGGGTGTACTGTACATCAAGCTGTCTCACTACAGAAACAGGAGATAGACTAGTGTCCTGTCCAGGGGGTGTACTGGTACATCAAGCTGTCTCACTACAGAAACAGGAGATAGACTAGTGTCCTGTCCAGGGGGTGTACTGTACATCAAGCTGTCTCACTACAGAAACAGGAGATAGACTAGTGTCCTGTCCAGGGGTGTACTGGTACATCAAGCTGTCTCACTACAGAAACAGGAGATAGGACTAGTGTCCTGTCCAGGGGTGTACTGTACATCAAGCTGTCTCACTAGAAAGTGTCCTGTCCAGGAGACAGAGACTAGCCCATTCTGTTTTAACCTGATGTGTCTTCATAGTTGTGTAATTCAACAGTGTTTTATCCTGTATCTTGTCTCTGCTGCTTTTCCTTGATTTGTGAAATCCTAAAGTATTCTCCTCCTCCTCTCTCCTCTTCTCTAGGCTTGACCTCTGACCTGAATGTAGGCCTGGACATGGGGTCTGGTGTGGGCTGTAAGGAGCCTCAGTCTCGTCTGAAGAAATGGACGGCCATGGACATGTCCGTTAACTCGCCTCTGGAGCGCAAACCTGGTAAGTCACTCACTGTGTGTGTGTGTGCGCATGACTGGGTGTGGTGTGTGTGTGTGTGTGTGTGTGTGTGTGTGGGAGAGAAATACATTTACTGTACTATTGATCAAGCTGTGTCAGTCCGATGACTGGGTGTACTAATAATAATGTGTAATAGTTGTGTTAGGACTCAAGTGATGGTGAAGGTCAAGCTGTCCTCACTGTGTGTGCGATGAGATCTGACTGGGTGTGTCTCCAGGTGTGTATGGTGTGTGTGTGTGTGTGGTGTGTGTATGTGTGCGCTGTCTGGGTGTGTGAAACAGTGTGTGTAGACTAGTGTGTGTGTCCAGTTGGGTGTGTACATTTAGCTGGCGTACATCACCAGCTGGCTCACTACTGATGGCGTGGTCATATAA
>CM072232.1:53064334-53071834 GCA_036851935.1 Coregonus suidteri | reverse complement strand
GCTAGACTGACCATAACAGCTGAAACAGAGCAGTACCTTCTCCTCCATACAGCTAGACTGACCATAACAGCTGAAACAGAGCAGTACCTTCTCCCATACAGCTAGACTGACCATAACAGCTGAAACAGAGCAGTACCTTCTCCATACAGCTAGACTGACCATAACAGCTGAAACAGAGCAGTACCTTCTCCTCCATACAGCTAGACTGACCATAACAGCTGAAACAGAGCAGTACCTTCTCCTCCATACAGCTAGACTGACCATAACAGCTGAAACAGAGCAGTACCTTCTCCTCCATACAGCTAGACTGACCATAACAGCTGAAACAGAGCAGTACCTTCTCCTCCATACAGCTAGACTGACCATAACAGCTGAAACAGAGCAGTACCTTCTCCTCCATACAGCTAGACTGACCATAACAGCTGAAACAGAGCAGTACCTTCTCTCCATACAGCTAGACTGACCATAACAGCTGAAACAGAGCAGTACCTTCTCCTCCATACAGCTAGACTGACCATAACAGCTGAAACAGAGCAGTACCTTCTCCATACAGCTAGACTGACCATAACAGCTGAAACAGAGCAGTACCTTCTCCTCCATACAGCTAGACTGACCATAACAGCTGAAACAGAGCAGTACCTTCTCCCATACAGCTAGACTGACCATAACAGCTGAAACAGAGCAGTACCTTCTCCTCCATACAGCTAGACTGACCATAACAGCTGAAACAGAGCAGTACCTTCTCCTCCATACAGCTAGACTGACCATAACAGCTGAAACAGAGCAGTACCTTCTCCTCCATACAGCTAGACTGACCATAACAGCTGAAACAGAGCAGTACCTTCTCCTCCATACAGCTAGACTGACCATAACAGCTGAAACAGAGCAGTACCTTCTCCTCCATACAGCTAGACTGACCATAACAGCTGAAACAGAGCAGTACCTTCTCCTCCATACAGCTAGACTGACCATAACAGCTGAAACAGAGCAGTACCTTCTCCTCCATACAGCTAGACTGACCATAACAGCTGAAACAGAGCAGTACCTTCTCCTCCATACAGCTAGACTGACCATAACAGCTGAAACAGAGCAGTACCTTCTCCTCCATACAGCTAGACTGACCATAACAGCTGAAACAGAGCAGTACCTTCTCCTCCATACAGCTAGACTGACCATAACAGCTGAAACAGAGCAGTACCTTCTCCATACAGCTAGACTGACCATAACAGCTGAAACAGAGCAGTACCTTCTCCTCCATACAGCTAGACTGACCATAACAGCTGAAACAGAGCAGTACCTTCTCCTCCATACAGCTAGACTGACCATAACAGCTGAAACAGAGCAGTACCTTCTCTCCATACAGCTAGACTGACCATAACAGCTGAAACAGAGCAGTACCTTCTCCTCCATACAGCTAGACTGACCATAACAGCTGAAACAGAGCAGTACCTTCTCCATACAGCTAGACTGACCATAACAGCTGAAACAGAGCAGTACCTTCTCCTCCATACAGCTAGACTCCCTCCTATCCCTGTATGTCTCTCTCCAGACCCCCCCTCTCACCCTCCTATCCCTGTATGTCTCTCTCCAGACCCCCCCTCACCCTCCTATCCCTGTATGTCTCTCTCCAGACCCCCCCCTCACCCTCCTATCCCTGTATGTCTCTCTCCAGACCCCCCCCTCACTCTCCTATCCCTGTATGTCTCTCTCCAGACCCCCCTCCTATCCCTGTATGTCTCTCTCCAGATCCCTGTACCCTCCTATCCCTGTATGTCAGAGCCAGACCCCCCTCACTCTCCTATCCCTGTATGTCTCTCTCCAGACCCCCCCTCACTCTCCAGACCCCCCTCCTATCCTGTATGTCTCTCTCCAGACCCCCCCTCACCCTCCTATCCCTGTATGTCTCTCTCCAGACCCCCCCTCACCCTCCTATCCCTGTATGTCTCTCTCCAGACCCCCCCTCACCCTCCTATCCCTGTATGTCTCTCTCCAGACCCCCCCTCACTCTCCTATCCCTGTATGTCTCTCTCCAGACCCCCCCCTCACCCTCCTATCCCTGTATGTCTCTCTCCAGACCCCCCCCTCCTCACTATCCCTGTATGTCTCTCTCCAGACCCCCCCTCACCCTCCTATCCCTGTATGTCTCTCTCCAGACCCCCCCCTCACCCCTCCTATCCCTGTATGTCTCTCTCCAGACCCCCCCCCTCACCCTCCTATCCCTGTATGTCTCTCTCCAGACCCCCTCACCCTCTATCCCTGTATGTCTCTCTCCAGACCCCCCCTCACCCTCCTATCCCTGTATGTCTCTCTCCAGTACCCCCCAGACCCCCCCACCCTCCTATCCCTGTATGTCTCTCTCCAGACCCCCCACCCTCCTATCCCTGTATGTCTCTCTCCAGACCCCCCCACTCACCCTCCTATCCCTGTATGTCTCTCTCCAGACCCCCCCCCCCTCACCCTCCTATCCCTGTATGTCTCTCTCCAGACCCCCCCTCCTATCCCTGTATGTCTCTCTCCAGACCCCCCCTCACCCTCCTATCCCTGTATGTCTCTCTCCAGACCCCCCCTCACCCTCCTATCCCTGTATGTCTCTCTCCAGACCCCCCCCCTCACTCTCCTATCCCTGTATGTCTCTCTCCAGACCCCCCCTCACCCTCCTATCCCTGTATGTCTCTCTCCAGACCCCCCTCACTCTCCTATCCCTGTATGTCTCTCTCCAGACCCCCCCCCACCCTCCTATCCCTGTATGTCTCTCTCCAGACCCCCCCACCCTCCTATCCCTGTATGTCTCTCTCCAGACCCCCCCTCCCCTATCCCTGTATGTCTCTCTCCAGACCCCCCCCACCCTCCTATCCCTGTATGTCTCTCTCCAGACCCCCCCCCCCCTCCTATCCTATCCCTGTATGTCTCTCTCCAGACCCCCCTCCCCCACCCTCCTATCCCTGTATGTCTCTCTCCAGACCCCCCCCCCCCCCTCCTATCCCTGTATGTCTCTCTCCAGACCCCCCCTCCCTCTCCTATCCCTGTATGTCTCTCTCCAGACCCCCCTCACTCTCCTATCCCTGTATGTCTCTCTCCAGACCCCCCCTCACCCTCCTATCCCTGTATGTCTCTCTCCAGACCCCCCCTCACTCTCCTATCCCTGTATGTCTCTCTCCAGACCCCCCCTCACTCTCCTATCCCTGTATGTCTCTCTCCAGACCCCCCCTCACCCTCCTATCCCTGTATGTCTCTCTCCAGACCCCCCCTCACTCTCCTATCCCTGTATGTCTCTCTCCAGACCCCCCCTCACTCTCCTATCCCTGTATGTCTCTCTCCAGACCCCCCTCCTATCCCTGTATGTCTCTCTCCAGACCCCCCCTCACTCTCCTATCCCTGTATGTCTCTCTCCAGACCCCCCCTCACCCTCCTATTCCTGTATGTCTCTCTCCAGACCCCCCCTCACCCTCCTATCCCTGTATGTCTCTCTCCAGACCCCCCCCACTCTCCTATTCCTGTATGTCTCTCTCCAGACCCCCCCCTCACTCTCCTATCCCTGTATGTCTCTCTCCAGACCCCCCCCCCCCACCCTCCTATCCCTGTATGTCTCTCTCCAGACCCCCCCTCACCCTCCTATCCCTGTATGTCTCTCTCCAGACCCCCCCTCACTCTCCTATCCCTGTATGTCTCTCTCCAGACCCCCCCCCTCACCCTCCTATCCCTGTATGTCTCTCTCCAGACCCCCCCTCCTATCCCTGTATGTCTCTCTCCAGACCCCCCCTCACCCTCCTCCTCCCTGTATGTCTCTCTCCAGACCCCCCCTCACTCTCCCTCCTATCCCTGTATGTCTCTCTCCAGACCCCCCCTCACTCTCCTATCCCTGTATGTCTCTCTCCAGACCCCCCCCCTCCCTCCTATCCCTGTATGTCTCTCTCCAGACCCCCCCACCCTCCTATCCCTGTATGTCTCTCTCCAGACCCCCCCCCCACCCTCCTATCCCTGTATGTCTCTCTCCAGACCCCCCCCCCCCCTCCTATCCCTGTATGTCTCTCTCCAGACCCCCCCTCACCCTCCTATCCCTGTATGTCTCTCTCCAGACCCCCCCCCCCCTCTCCTATCCCTGTATGTCTCTCTCCAGACCCCCCCCCACCCTCCTATCCCTGTATGTCTCTCTCCAGACCCCCCTCCTCACCTCCTATCCCTGTATGTCTCTCTCCAGACCCCCCTCACTCTCCTATCCCTGTATGTCTCTCTCCAGACCCCCCCTCACCCTCCTATCCCTGTATGTCTCTCTCCAGACCCCCCCCTCCTCACCCTCCTATCCCTGTATGTCTCTCTCCAGACCCCCCCTCACTCTCCCTATCCCTGTATGTCTCTCTCCAGACCCCCCCCTCACTCTCCTATCCCTGTATGTCTCTCTCCAGACCCCCCCCCCACCCTCCTATCCCTGTATGTCTCTCTCCAGACCCCCCCCCCCCCTCCTATCCCTGTATGTCTCTCTCCAGACCCCCCCTCACTCTCCTATCCCTGTATGTCTCTCCAGACCCCCCTCACCCTCCTATCCCTGTATGTCTCTCTCCAGACCCCCCCTCACCCTCCTATCCCTGTATGTCTCTCTCCAGACCCCCCCCTCACCCTCCTATCCCTGTATGTCTCTCTCCAGACCCCCCCCTCACTCTCCTATCCCTGTATGTCTCTCTCCAGACCCCCCCCCCACTCCTCCTATCCCTGTATGTCTCTCTCCCAGACCCCCCCCTCACCCTCCTATCCCTGTATGTCTCTCTCCAGACCCCCCCCCCCCTGTATGTCTCTCTCCAGACCCCCCCCTCACCCTCCTATCCCTGTATGTCTCTCTCCAGACCCCCCCCCTCACCCTCCTATCCCTGTATGTCTCTCTCCAGACCCCCCCTCCCCTCCTATCCCTGTATGTCTCTCTCCAGACCCCCCCTCACTCTCCTATCCCTGTATGTCTCTCTCCAGACCCCCCTCACTCCCTATTCCCTGTATGTCTCTCTCCAGACCCCCCCCCTCACCCTCCTATCCCTGTATGTCTCTCTCCAGACCCCCCCCCACCCTCCTATCCCTGTATGTCTCTCTCCAGACCCCCCCCACCCTCCTATCCCTGTATGTCTCTCTCCAGACCCCCCCCCACTCTCCTATCCCTGTATGTCTCTCTCCAGACCCCCCCTCCCCTCCTATCCCTGTATGTCTCTCTCCAGACCCCCCCCCCACCCTCCTATCCCTGTATGTCTCTCTCCAGACCCCCCCTCACTCTCCTATCCCTGTATGTCTCTCTCCAGACCCCCCCCCACTCTCCTATCCCTGTATGTCTCTCTCCAGACCCCCCCTCACTCTCCTATCCCTGTATGTCTCTCTCCAGACCCCCCCTCACTCTCCTATCCCTGTATGTCTCTCTCCAGACCCCCCCCCACCTCTCCTATCCCTGTATGTCTCTCTCCAGACCCCCCTCACTCTCCTATCCCTGTATGTCTCTCTCCAGACCCCCCCTCACTCTCCTATCCCTGTATGTCTCTCTCCAGACCCCCCCTCACTCTCCTATCCCTGTATGTCTCTCTCCAGACCCCCCCTCACTCTCCTATCCCTGTATGTCTCTCTCCAGACCCCCCACCCTCCTATCCCTGTATGTCTCTCTCCAGACCCCCCCCCTCCTATCTCTCCTATCCCTGTATGTCTCTCTCCAGACCCCCCCACTCTCCTATCCCTGTATGTCTCTCTCCAGACCCCCCCCTCACTCCCTATCCCTGTATGTCTCTCTCCAGACCCCCCTCACTCTCCTATCCCTGTATGTCTCTCTCCAGACCCCCCTCACTCTCCTATCCCTGTATGTCTCTCTCCAGACCCCCCCTCACTCTCCTATTCCTGTATGTCTCTCTCCAGACCCCCCTCACCCTCCTATCCCTGTATGTCTCTCTCCCAGACCCCCCCTCACTCTCCTATCCCTGTATGTCTCTCTCCAGACCCCCCCTCACTCTCCTATTCCTGTATGTCTCTCTCCAGACCCCCCCTCACTCTCCTATCCCTGTATGTCTCTCTCCAGACCCCCCCCCCACCCTCCTATCCCTGTATGTCTCTCTCCAGACCCCCCCCTCACTCTCCTATCCCTGTATGTCTCTCTCCAGACCCCCCTCACCTCTCCTATCCCTGTATGTCTCTCTCCAGACCCCCCTCACTCTCCTATTCCTGTATGTCTCTCTCCAGACCCCCCCTCACTCTCCTATCCCTGTATGTCTCTCTCCAGACCCCCCCTCACTCTCCTATCCCTGTATGTCTCTCTCCAGACCCCCCCCTCACTCTCCTATCCCTGTATGTCTCTCTCCAGACCCCCCCTCACCCTCCTATCCCTGTATGTCTCTCTCCAGACCCCCCCTCACTCTCCTATCCCTGTATGTCTCTCTCCAGACCCCCCCTCACTCTCCTATTCCTGTATGTCTCTCTCCAGACCCCCCCTCACTCTCCTATTCCTGTATGTCTCTCTCCAGACCCCCCCTCACTCTCCTATTCCTGTATGTCTCTCTCCAGACCCCCCCTCACTCTCCTATTCCTGTATGTCTCTCTCTCTCCAGACCCCCCCCTCACTCTCCTATCCCTGTATGTCTCTCTCCAGACCCCCCCTCACTCTCCTATTCCTGTATGTCTCTCTCCAGACCCCCCCTCACCCTCTCCTATCCCTGTATGTCTCTCTCCAGACCCCCCCTCACTCTCCTATGTATGTCTCTCTCCAGACCCCCCCTCACTCTCCTATCCCTGTATGTCTCTCTCCAGACCCCCCCTCACTCTCCTATTCCTGTATGTCTCTCTCCAGACCCCCCCTCACTCTCCTATTCCTGTATGTCTCTCTCCAGACCCCCCCTCACTCTCCTATCCCTGTATGTCTCTCTCCAGACCCCCCCTCACTCTCCTATTCCTGTATGTCTCTCTCCAGACCCCCCCTCACTCTCCTATCCCTGTATGTCTCTCTCCAGACCCCCCCTCACCCTCCTATTCCTGTATGTCTCTCTCCAGACCCCCCCTCACCCTCCTATCCCTGTATGTCTCTCTCCAGACCCCCCCTCACTCTCCTCTTCCTGTATGTCTCTCTCCAGACCCCCCCTCACCCTCCTATTCCTGTATGTCTCTCTCCAGACCCCCCCTCACTCTCCTATCCCTGTATGTCTCTCTCCAGACCCCCCCTCACTCTCCTGACCTGTATGTCTCTCTCCAGACCCCCCCTCACTCTCCTATCCCTGTACCTGTCTCTCTCCAGACCCCCCCTCACTCTCCTATCCCTGTATGTCTCTCTCCAGACCCCCCCAGGTCACTCTCCTATTCCTGTATGTCTCTCTCCAGACCACCCCCCTCACTCTCCTATCCCTGTATGTCTCTCTCCAGACCCCCCCTCACTCTCCTATTCCTGTACCTCTCTCCAGAGTTCGACCGGTAAGGTTTACCCCCACACCCCCCTGAGACTGACACTCTTCGTGACCCCTGTAGTGTCATCAACACCGTCCGCCACGTAGAGAC
>CM072232.1:52991834-53061834 GCA_036851935.1 Coregonus suidteri | reverse complement strand
AATGATCGCTACCGATCCCTTATCAGACATTTAGCTGATATGGGTCATTATGATGAGTAGCCTGTACTAGAGAAATGTCAAGTTTGAAATGAAATAAGTTTGTTCATATGGGTGATTGTTAAAATGGGACAATTAATGGCTACAACCATTATATTATCCTTTAAACTAGTAGTAGTCATCACATCACAGCAATTTATTATATTATCACCATATGGATTTTTCACTCTCTCTCTCTCTCTCTCTCTCTCTCTCTCTCTCTGTATCACTGTCCCCCCCTCTCCCCTCCCTCCCTCAGCCCCCCCCTCTCCCTCCTCCCTCCATCTCTGTCTCTCTGTCCCCCCCTCTCCCTCCCTCCATCTGGATTTCCCTCTCTCTCCATCTCTGTCTCCGTGTCCTCTCTCTCTCTCTCTCTCTCCCTCTCTGTCCCCCCCTCTCCCTCCCCTCCATCTCTGTCTCTCTGTCCCCCCCTCTCCCTCCCTCCCTCCATCTCTCTCTGTCCCCCCCTCTCCCTCCCTCCCTCTCTGTCTCTCTGTCTGTCCCCCCCCCCCTCCAGCCAGGTCCAGTGAGTCTAAATGGTGTCCAGGAGGGTCTAACACATCTCTGGCCCATGAGCTGTGGAAGGTCCCTCTGGCTCCTAAAGGTCCTTCAGCCCCTTCCCGTCCCCCTCCCGGCCTCACCAGCCACCCCCAGAAACCTCCCCCATCCTGGGGGGAAGCTCCACTACGCTTGGGGGGCTGGGGGAACTCCGACTCCAGATACACACCTGGTGAGACCGCCTGAACAGTGTGTGTGTGTGTGTGTGTGTGTGTGTGTGTGGACGTGTTTAACTGTTCTTGTGGAGACCAGAAGACCCCACAAGAATAGTAGACAAACAAAAAATTTGACCAACTGGGGGACATTTTGTTGGTCCCCACGAGGTCAAATGCTATTTCTAGGGGTTTAGGGGTTTAGGGTTAGGTTAGGAGCTTTAGGTTAGGAGCTAGGGTTAGGAGCTAGGTTAGGGTTAGGAGCTAGGTTTGGGGAGCTAGGGTTAGGGTTAGGAGGAGCTAGGGTTAAGCTAGGGTTAGGGTTAGGATGGGGCTGAATTTTGTAGGGTTAGGGTTAGGAGCTAGGGTAGGGTTAGGGTTTGGGTTAGGACCTACTGTGTGGGTGTGGAGCTAACTGAGCTACTAAAGGGGCAACGGGAGCCAAGGTTGTTAGGGTTAGGAGCTAGGGTTTCACATCGCTGTTTAGGAGCTAAAGGATCATGGGAGAACAAACTCCAGAGCCGGTAGGGTACGGATTGGCCCTGTAGTGGAAATCAGCTGCATCAGGGTGATAAATCCTCTGTTCTCTCCCGTCACTCAGGTTGTAGTTGGAGTGACGACTGCAGCAGCTCAGGGACAACCAACTGGCTGGTTCTCAAGAATCTCACAACTCAGGTAAAGAGAGGACTGTCTACCGGGTTAGGACTTGAGGGTTGACTCGACCAGTGGGCACTTGTCAGAAAAAATCTCTTTTTGAGTATTTCAACATACTAGCTACAAACAGTTAAACGTTAGCAACAGGTTTAGGAGTTAGGGTTAGGATGGTAGGGTTTTAGGACTACCAAGGGTCTAGTGACTGGTTGGCTACTTTTAGGACTACCAAGGGTGAACTAGTAGGAATCTAGACACCAGACTGGTTGGCTACTAGGGTTAGGACTACCAAGGTTTAAGTGACTGGTTGGCTACTTTTAGGACTACCAAGGAATCTAGTGACTGGTTGGCTACTTTTAGGACTACCAAGGAATCTAGTGACTGGTTGGCTACTTTTAGGACTACCAAGGAATCTAGTGACTGGTTGGCTACTTTTAGGACTACCAAGGGTCTAGTGACTGGTTGGCTACTTTTTAGGACTACCAAGGTTTCACACTGGTTGGCTACTTTTAGGACTACCAACCGTCTAGTGACTGGTTGGCTACTTTTAGGACTACCAAGGGTCTAGTGACTGTTGGCTACTTTTAGGAACCAAGGCATCTAGTGACTGGTTGGCTACTTTTAGGACTACTACCAGGGTCTAGTGACTGGTTGGCTACTTTTAGGACTACCAAGGGTCTAGTGACTGGTTGGCTACTTTTAGGACTACCAAGGGTCTAGTTTGGTTGAATTTTAGGACTACCAAGGAATCTAGTGACTGGTTGGCTACTTTTAGGACTACCAAGGGTCTAGTGACTGGTTGGCTACTTTAGGACTACCAAGGGTCTAGTGACTGGTTGGCTACTTTTAGAACTACCAAGGGTCTAGTGACTGGTTGGCTACTTTTAGGACTACCAAGGGTCTAGTGACTGGTTGGCTACTTTTAGGACTACCAAGGGTCTAGTGACTGGTTGGCTACTTTTAGGACTACCAAGGGTCTAGTGACTGGTTGGCTACTTTTAGGACTACCAAGGAATCTAGTGACTGGTTGGCTACTTTTAGGACTACCAAGGGTCTAGTGACTGGTTGGCTACTTTTAGGACTACCAAGGGTCTAGTGACTGGTTGGCTACTTTTAGGACTACCAAGGGTCTAGTGACTGGTTGGCTACTTTTAGGACTACCAAGGGATCTAGTGACTGGTTGGCTACTTTTAGGACTACCAAGGAATCTAGTGACTGGTTGGCTACTTTTGGGACAGGAACACTAGGGACTTGGGACTATGGCTGGTCGATATATCTAATGCCTGTAATGCTTGATCTCATGAGGTTGTTTTTTTGGTCTCGTCTCCTTCGCTCCTTCTGTGCTTTGACAGAGATTCCCCCTGCCACTCATAAACACACCAAGCCCCTCCCCCTGACACTCATAAACTACCACACAAGCCGCTCCCCCTGCCACTCATAAACATACCAAGCCCCTCCCCCTGCCACTCATAAACACTACCAAGCCCCTCCCCCTGACACTCATAAACACACCAAGCCCCTCCCCCTGACACTCATAAACACACCAAGCCCCTCCCCCTGACACTCATAAGCACACACCAAGCCCCTCCCCCCCTGCCACTCATAAACATACCAAGCCCCTCCCCCCCCCTGGTCCACTCATAAGCCCACCAAGCCCTAGTGACTGGTTGGCCACTCATAAACCCACCAAGCCCCTCCCCCCTGCCACTCATAAACCCACCAAGCCCCTCCCCCTGCCACTCATAAACCCACCAAGCCCCTCCCCCCTGCCACTCATAAACCCACCAAGCCCCTCCCCCCTGCCACTCATAAACCCACCAAGCCCCTCCCCCCTGCCACTCATAAACCCACCAAGCCCCTCCCCCCTGCCACTCATAAACCCATTTCTTCCTCTCTAACAACAAGCAGTTTCTACTCACTCTTTGCATTTGAGGTTTGGTCCAACAGAATCGGTCATATTGACACCGGAACACATTTAGACATTATTTTCCTGTAACGGTGGAGACCTTAACCTTTTCTAACGATACCCTTTTATATGTCTCAAAACCGGAGTATTAATGAACATGATTGTGGAACATTTATGCTCAGTTTGTTATGTCAGTGTTATTGCGGTACGTACCGCTAGCAGCAGTTTAGCCACAGACTGTTATGTGCTAGCGGTCTAGTCTGTGTTTATAAAACCACGTACCGCTAGCAGCAGTTTAGCCACAGACTGTTATGTGCTAGCGGTCTAGTCTGTGTTTTATAAAACCACGTACCGCTAGCAGCAGTTTAGCCACAGACTGTTATGTGCTAGCGGTCTAGTCTGTGTGTTTTATAAAACCACGTACCGCTAGCAGCAGTTTAGCCACAGACTGTTATGTGCTAGCGGTCTAGTCTGTGTGTTTTATAAAACCACGTACCGCTAGCAGCAGTTTAGCCAGACTGTTATGTGCTAGCGGTCTAGTCTGTGTTTTATAATACCACGTACCGCTAGCAGCAGTTTAGCCACAGACTGTTATGTGCTAGCGGTCTAGTCTGTGTTTTATAAAACCACGTACCGCTAGCAGCAGTTTAGCCAGACTGTTATGTGCTAGCGGTCTAGTCTGTGTTTTTATAATACCACGTACCGCTAGCAGCAGTTTAGCCACAGACTGTTATGTGCTAGCGGTCTAGTCTGTGTGTTATAAAACCACGTACCGCTAGCAGCAGTTTAGCCACAGACTGTTATGTGCTAGCGGTCTAGTCTGTGTTTTATAAAACCACGTACCGCTAGCAGCAGTTTAGCCACAGACTGTTATGTGCTAGCGGTCTAGTCTGTGTTTTATAAAACCACGTACCGCTAGCAGCAGTTTAGCCACAGACTGTTATGTGCTAGCGGTCTAGTCTGTGTGTTTTATAATACCACGTACCGCTAGCAGCAGTTTAGCCACAGACTGTTATGTGCTAGCGGTCTAGTCTGTGTTTTATAATACCACGTACCGCTAGCAGCAGTTTAGCCCAGACTGTTATGTGCTAGCGGTCTAGTCTGTGTGTTATAAATGTGCAATGAGCATAAAAATACTCATTTATAAAAGGAACTGGCAACTCGTTCTCATTCTGAGAAATAACCTTCTTCTTATGCTGGTAGGCAACTTGATTTCAACATCTGAACTAGGCCTGACCCCATTTAGTCGACTGGTCCATTGTTTGGTCGACCGAGATTTCTTTAGTCGATCGGTCAAATGTCTTATTTTTTTTTCCCCTCCATGGTGCACAAGACACCCGTCTGATTGGCTCCCCGTCTCAGTGGACTGATCCATTGCGGAGATCACGGGGATGGCACAGTCCATCACTCTTAAGACATGTGAAATTGTATGTTGGTTACATGATGTAAAAAAATAATGGTGCAACACTAATAACTCTTTAATATTTATTTTATAGCAAATGCGCTTTCTCCCGCGGTTCTGAAACATAATCATCAGTGCGCCCGTAGAATTGGCGCCTTTCCCTACGTAGCTATGTAGCATAATAGCAAGGTTAAGCAGCATATTGGTGTTGAGAACAACGTGGTGGAGGCAGCAGCACAGACGAGGAAACGGCCCTGAAGACTATTTGTCTAAGAAAACTGAGGAGAGAGGAAACCCCAACTTAATCAGGGCTATAATCAATAACCTGACTGTTAAATGGACCTGGCTTTATACAGCATCCATATATATCTACAGAAATAAGACAGATCCTGTTTCCTGTTTGAGTGTTTGTTTAATAGCCTACTGATTCAGTGAGCACCAAGCCTCATGCAACAGCAAAATGCTGGATAAAGCAATTTAACACGGTGGCTTCTTCATGGCTGTTACTTCCATCTCTTCCCTCCTACTACTATAACACGGTGGCTTCTTCATGGCTGTTACTTCCATCTCTTCCCTCCTACTACTATAACACGGTGGCTTCTTCAAGGCTGTTACTTCCATCTCTTCCCTCCTACTACTATAACACGGTGGCTTCTTCAAGGCTGTTACTTCCATCTCTTCCCTCCTACTCCTATAACACGGTGGCTTCTTCATGGCTGTTACTTCCATCTCTTCCCTCCTACTACTATAACACGGTGGCTTCTTCAAGGCTGTTACTTCCATCTCTTCCCTCCTACTACTATAACACGGTGGCTTCTTCATGGCTGTTACTTCCATCTCTTCCCTCCTACTACTATAACACGGTGGCTTCTTCAAGGCTGTTACTTCCATCTCTTCCCTCCTACTACTATAACACGGTGGCTTCTTCAAGGCTGTTACTTCCATCTCTTCCCTCCTACTACTATAACACGGTGGCTTCTTCATGGCTGTTACTTCCATCTCTTCCCTCCTACTACTATAACACGGTGGCTTCTTCATGGCTGTTACTTCCATCTCTTCCCTCCTACTACTATAACACGGTGGCTTCTTCAAGGCTGTTACTTCCATCTCTTCCCTCCTACTACTATAACACGGTGGCTTCTTCAAGGCTGTTACTTCCATCTCTTCCCTCCTACTACTATAACACGGTGGCTTCTTCATGGCTGTTACTTCCATCTCTTCCCTCCTACTACTATAACACGGTGGCTTCTTCAAGGCTGTTACTTCCATCTCTTCCCTCCTACTACTATAACACGGTGGCTTCTTCAAGGCTGTTACTTCCATCTCTCCCTCCTACTACTATAACACGGTGGCTTCTTCAAGGCTGTTACTTCCATCTCTTCCCTCCTACTACTATAACACGGTGGCTTCTTCATGGCTGTTACTTCCATCTCTTCCCTCCTACTACTATAACACGGTGGCTTCTTCATGGCTGTTACTTCCATCTCTTCCCTCCTACTACTATAACACGGTGGCTTCTTCAAGGCTGTTACTTCCATCTCTTCCCTCCTACTACTATAACACGGTGGCTTCTTCATGGCTGTTACTTCCATCTCTTCCCTCCTACTACTATAACACGGTGGCTTCTTCAAGGCTGTTACTTCCATCTCTTCCCTCCTACTACTATAACACGGTGGCTTCTTCATGGCTGTTACTTCCATCTCTTCCCTCCTACTACTATAACACGGTGGCTGTCTTCCATCTCTTCCCTCCTGCTACTATACTGGCTTCCATCTGTTACCCATCCCCTCCTACTCCTCTATAGATTGACGGCTCTACTCTGAGGATTATGTATGTTACTAACTGCTCTCCTCCCTCCCCCCTCCCTCCCTCCCTCCCTCCCACCTCCCCCCTCCCCCCTCCCTCCCCCCTCCCTCCCCCCCCCCCCCTCCCTCCCCCCCTCCCCCCCTCCCTCCCCTCCCCCCCCCTCCCCTCCCCTCCCCCTCCCCTCCCTCCCCTCCCTCCTCCCTCCCCTCCCCTCCCTCTCCCTCCCTCCCTCCCCTCCCCCCTCCCTCCCCTCCCTCCCTCCCCCCCCCTCCCTCCCTCCCCCCCCTCCCTCCCCCCTCCCCTCCCCTCCCCCCCTCCCTCCCCCCCCTCCCTCCCCTCCCCCCCCCTCCTCCCCTCCCCCCCCCCCTCCCTCCCCCCCTCCCTCCCTCCCCCCTCCCTCCCCTCCCTCCCCTCCTCCTCCCCTCCCTCCCTCCCCCCTCCCTCCCTCCCCTCCCTCCCTCCTCCCCTCCTCTCCATGGTTCTCTCCTCTCCACGGTCCCTCTGATTACTCCTCCCTCAACCTGCTAATGCTGTCGTCTGCTACAGCTCTCCCCTCCCCTCCCTCCTCTCCCACCCCCACCACCCCCAATTATACCAGGGCTCCCACACCACACCACCCGTCCCCACCTCCCCACCACCTCCCCGGACACACACCACGGGGACACACACCCCACACCTCACCCCCCCAATTATACACCCCACAGACCCTTATACACACACACGGACCTCACACCCCTCCTCACTCACACACCCACAGACAATTATACACACCTTATACCACGGACACTCACCTCCCACAGACAATTATACCTCACACACACGGACACCCCACCTCCAATTATACACCGGACACACACCACAGATACACACCACAGACCCCACACACACCACACCCACAGACAATTATACACACACACACGGACACACACCACAGACAATTATACCCACGGACTCCAGACAATTATACACACGGACACACACAGACAATGATACACACGCACACCACAGACACACACCACAGACAATATACACCACACACGGACACACACACAGACAATTATACACAATTACACACACACAGACACACACCACAGGACACACACACAGACAATTAAACACACAAACACACGGACACACAGACAATTATACACACACACACGGACACACACACAGACACACACACACAGACACACACACACACACGGGACACACACACACACACACACACGGACACACACAGACACACACACACACGGACACACACACAGACACACACACACACGGACACACACCACAGACAATTATACACACACACACGGACACACACCACACACACACACACACACGGACACACACCACAGACAATTATACACACACACACGGACACACACCACAGACAATTAAACACACACACACGGACACACACCACAGACAATTATACACACGGACACACACCACAGACAATTATACACACACACACACGGACACACACCACAGACACACACGGACACACACCACAGACACACACCACAGACAATTACACAAACGGACACACGGACACACACCACAGACAATTATACACACGGACACACACACGGATACACACCACAGACAATTATACACACACACACGCAACTCTCTCTTCATCCTCCTCTCTCTCTCTCCTCCTCCTCTCTCTTCATCCTCCTCTCCCTCTCTCTTCCTCCTCTCCCTCTTCATCCTCCTCCTCTCCCTCTCTCTCCCCAGGTGCATACTAGGGAACACTACTATCCTGGCTGAGTTTGCCAGCGAGGAGGAAATCAACCGTTTCTTTGCACAAGGTCAGTCATTGGCCGCTGTCTCCCCGGGCTGGCAGGTCATTGGCTCCTCTCAGAGCCGAATGGGCGGAGCCTTGGAGGGGTCCCACCCCTTCCCCAGCCGCGCCCCCGAGCCCAGTCAATGGCACGTCGGCGACCTCCACGGCTCTTCCCTTTGGGGCGGGCCGAACTATTCCACTAGCCTATGGGGGAGCGCCAGCGAGGGCGGGAGGATCAGCAGCCCTTCTCCAATCAGCTCCTTCCTCCCCGTGGATCACCTGACAGGGGGCGGGGACTCCATGTGAAGCCGGCGTCAGTCCAAAACGCTGTGTAGCGTGGCGACGGACGGAATAGTCTAGAATAGGTTATCGCCACAGTCTCAAACACAAAGAAAAAAAAACAACAGAAAAAGACCAAAAACAGACTTAGGTAAAAAAAACACAAATGGCACTAGTTGTTCTCCTTCTCACTTACATATATACAGGGAGGGGGGTCATCACCCTGGGGGGGAAAAAAAAATACGTTACGTTTTTTTCTCTGCACATATATCTCCACTTTGTTTGTTTTTTTTAGCCCCAAAAAAAAACATATCAGTTGGTATACTTGAATCATGCAGGCCAATTCTATAATGTGAACGAAAGGATGACGGATGCTTCTTCCAGGTAGTGCTCTTCTGATGACGAAAGGAAAAAAAAGCTTCAATGGAAGCTCATTTCTGTCTGTTCATCCCATGTTCTTTATTGGATTCAATCATTTCTATTTTTATTTGTATTATTTTGCATTTGTTTGTTTTCGGCGTATTTTTTTTTTTTTTGGAGCTTTTTGAACTTTTGCACTGAATGGGTTTTTTTTTCTCAGTATATAATCTGCAATATAGAGGGAGCTGCCAGATCCAGTGTAGCCGTTTACTCAAGGACGTTCTTACGGTGTGTGTGTGTGTGTGTGTGTGTGTGTGTGTGTGCGCGCTCTCCTCTCTGCCTTGGCACAAATACCTTCCGGTGGTATTGTGGAGAACCAGATCAACATTACAGAAATGCTGATTTTAGGATTATTTGATGATATTTAAAAGACAGAAGTATTTGCACCAATGTTGTGTTTTAAAACTAAAGAACGTGAGCTCTGCAGTGCAAAGGATTGTAGCCACCAGCAGCTGTGACTAGTGCCCCCCACGGGGGGGGGAACAGCACTTTGACAACAGAGGCAGAACATGTTGTTAGAGGAATCCTATTGTTTCGATGTGGTGATTGGTGCCAGCCTTCGGTTGTTATGTGGACGGCCTCTGGTTGTTATGGGGACGGCCTCTGGTTGTTATGGGGACGGCCTCTGGTTGTTATGGGGACGGCCTCTGGTTGTTATGGGGACGGCCTCTGGTTGTTATGGAGACGGCCTCTGGTTGTTATGGAGACGGCCTCTTGTTTACAGGCCTTGGGAGGGCGGTCATCTTCCTTCATTTTAAAAACGAAATAAAACAAACTATTAAATACATTTAAAAAAAAATATTAAAATGAAAAAATCGCTACAAAAAAAAATATAAAAAGTAAGAACAAAAAATAAAAAAGTATACCACAACTCTATAGAGGACGAAGACGATGCTGAAACTCTGGGAACTGGGATCCATGTTCTGACCATGGGTCTGGTGTGGGTCGGTCAGTGTTCTGACCACGGGTCTGGTGTGGGTCGGTCAGTGTTCTGACCATGGGTCTGGTGTGGGTCGGTCAGTGTTCCTGGTGTGGGTCGGTCAGTGTTCTGACCACGGGTCTGGCGTGGGTCGGTCAGTGTTCTGTCCACGGGTCTGGCGTGGGTCGGTCAGTGTTCTGTCCACGGGTCTGGCGTGGGTCGGTCAGTGTTCTGACCACGGGTCTGGCGTGGGTCGGTCAGTGTTCTGACCACGGGTCTGGCGTGGGTCGGTCAGTGTTCTGACCACGGGTCTGGTGGTTGGTTAGATCTGTTTGTCTCGCCTGCTTAATAACCAGCAATGGTTCTCAGGAAACGGAGCCAGTTCCCCCCCCCCTCTCCTTGTAGGAAACGTACAACTTTTAGCACTGAAACTACTTCTAGCCGTGTGAGTAAAGTTATTTTATTTTTTTCTCTCTCTCTGCCAAAATGACCTGCTTTGAAGGTGGAGCAGCTCTGCAGTTCACTACACACTGCTGTCCAATATGCTGTCTGTAGAGGAGGGGCTCAGAGGTGGGCTGGAGAATCAGAACACTTCCTCCTCTCCTCCACGCCACTGTCCTCCCAGTGGTCTGGGTGTGTGTGTGTGTGTGTGTGTGAGTGACGTCAGTGGTGTGTGTGTGTGTGTGTGTGTGTGTGTAACGTCTGTGTGTGTGTGTGTGTGTGTGTGTGTGTGTGTGTGTCTGTGTGTGTGTGTGTGACGTCAGTGTGTGTGTGTGTGTGTGTGTGTGTGTGTGTGTGTGACGTCAGTGGGTGTGTGTGTGTGTGTGTGACGTCTGTGTGTGTGTGTGACGTCAGTGTGTGTGTGTGTGACGTCAGTGTGTGTGTGTGTGTAACGTCAGTGGGTGTGTGTGTGTGTGTGTGTGACGTGTGTGTGACGTCAGTGTGTGTGTGTGTGTGGTGACGTCAGTGTGTGTGTGTGTGTGTGTGTGTGTGTCAGTGTGTGTGTGTGTGTGTGTGTGTGTGTGTGTGTGTAACGTCAGTGGTGTGTGTCAGTGTGTGTGTGTGTGTGTGTGTGTGACGTCAGTGTGTGTGACGTGTGTGTGTGTGTGTGTGTGACGTCAGTAGGTCTGTGTGTGTGGGACTGAACCATAAAGCTGATCCTGTATCTATGCATACTATAGCCAGCCACAAAGGCCTACAGACGGGCTAGTTCTGTCCATGTCACCACGTCAAAATGTTTCCAGAAATTAATAATGTGATGGTGATGATATGACCTTGTTTCAATCTCTCATTGCCACAGATGGTGTTGAAGAAAAAAAAACCTCTGTAAAAAAAAATATATATATATATATATATATATAATGTGTTTTTTCTTTGGTTGATAATATTTGAACAGTGCAAAAGTCGTCCACATTTCATTGCCTTGCTTGTACTTGTTTGATTAAAAAAAGCAAGTCCAGTGGCTTTTTACCTGTCTTGTTTACAATAGAACATGATTGTAATGGTCACAGTTAGACTGTGTCTGTCTGAAGCTCCTCTCCGGGGACTGGCTCAAACGCCACTCTGTTCTCTAGTGCGCCACTGAAGGCCAGAGGCCTCGTACAGGGGGCAGTGTGTAGGGGAGCAGGCAGCCATTTTTTAGAATAGGTCCTGGTGAATCAGGGTGGGGGGGGGTGTTTGGCTGCTTCATACCTCTAGATGGCGCTGTCTGCCATCGCTGAAAGGGGGGGGGGGGATGTAACCTATCAGTGGAAGTAAACAACTCTTTTGAATAATTGACATATATTTACCGACTATTTACAATATTGATTGTTTTAGTTATGGTGATGATGCACAATGTGTGAAAGCTTCGACTAGGGGGCGCCGTCAGCATTAGGCAAAGCCATGGACCTTCATTTATTTTACTTTACATTTATTTAGTGTCTTTAAAAAAAAAAAAGCTGTTGTTTCTCTCGAGTAGTTTCTATTTGACTAGTAGAGTTTGCTAGTTGTGTGTTTTTTAAGTTGAGTTCCTTGACTGTATCGAATGACTTAAAGCATTTTAGAGTACAGACCATTGAGTATTACTCTGCCATGACCTGCTAGTGGTGTGCCAGTATTGAACCATTTTTAGTAACGACCGCTCTACCAAATATAATTCAATCAAAAAAGATTTGTTTATTTCATTCCAGATCTTGCTTATCTCACTTTTTTGTTTAACAAAATGTTGCACGAAACATCGGAAGCAGGTTTTTTTTTTTTTTTTTTTTTTTTTTGTTGGTGTGAATAATAACTTTATTGAGACGCTGAACTGAGAAGCTTTGGATTTGCACTTGGATTATTTAAAGACAGACTGGGGGAAGGACTGACGTAGACCAGGAGGGAGTCTTGTCTGTCTGTCTGTCTGTCTCTCCGGATGGGGTTGTAATCTGGCGTTTGGCCCATGGTGTGTCTGTCTGTCTCTCCGGATGGGGCTGTAATCTGGCGTTTGGCCCATGGTGTAGAGGGATGTGGTAGTGTTGTGCTCTGACAGGGTGGGATAGGCTGGTAGTGTGGTGGTATGAGGGGTGTCTCGGTGCTGAGCTAACCCCAGCAGAGGGCACTGTCTGTCTCTCCGGATGGGGTTGTAATCAGGCTGGTAGTGTGGTGGTATGAGGGGTGTCTCGGTGCTGAGCTAACCCCAGCAGAGGGCACTGTCTGTGGGATGAGCTGCCTGCCTGTCAGGGTAGCATGACGCCGCTAGCACGAAGCTAGTTGTTGTTGTTGTTGTTGTTGTTGTCAGAGACCCGCCTCTCAGCCTGACTCAGAGGGTTCTGATTGGCTCTCAGCCTGACTCAGAGGGTTCTGATTGGCTCTCAGCCTGACTCAGGAAAGGGTTCTGATTTGGCTCTCAGCCTGACTCAGGAAAGGGTTCTGATTTGGCTCTCAGCCTGACTCAGGAAAGGGTTCTGATTTGGCTCTCAGCCTGACTCAGGAAAGGGTTCTGATTTGGCTCTCAGCCTGACTCAGGAAAGGGTTCTGATTGGCTCTCAGCCTGACTCAGGAAAGGGTTCTGATTTGGCTCTCAGCCTGACTCAGGAAAGGGTTCTGATTTGGCTCTCAGCCTGACTCAGGAAAGGGTTCTGATTTGGCTCTCAGCCTGACTCAGGAAAGGGTTCTGATTCTGATTTGGTTCTTCAAGGCTGTTCAGGGAAAACCATTCTCTGGGTACAAGTCTCCCCCTTAACAAAGATCCAGGATCAGCTCTGCTCCCTACACCCTAACCTTAACCGTTAGGGGAGAAAGGGATCGGTGTCTGACCCAAAAAAACCCTCTGATCAGTTACCGCTGGGTGTTAAGTCTGTCTGTGGAGTGGATATGGACAGACAATGGGGACAGAGCCGTCTGTCTGATTTTGCGTCTGTCCAACCTCGTTCGTCTCCTCTGTTTTGGTGTTTTAGCTTAAACCCAGTGTAGCAGTAAGTCCCTACCCACTGCTACTCAGTCACACTGTCATGCCAAATCAAAGAGGAAGGGAGAGAGGGAGGAACGGGTTGGGGAGGGAGGCGTGGTGGTGGTGGTGGTGGTGTAAAAGCCAGTCACACTGTCATGCCAAATCAAAGAGGAAGGGAGAGAGGGAGGAACGGGTTGGGGAGGGAGGCGTGGTGGTGGTGGTGGTGGTGGTGTGGAAAAGGAAAATCAAAGAGGAAGGGAGAGAGGGAGGAAGGGTTGGGGGGGAGGCGTGGTGGTGGTGGTGGTGGTGGTGGTGGTGGAAAAGCCAGTCACACACTGTCATGCCAAATCAAAGAGGAAGGGAGAGAGGAACGGGTTGGGGGGTTGGGGAGGGAGGCGGGTGGTGGTGGTGGTGGAAAAGCCAGTCACACTGTCATGCCAAATCAAAGAGGAAGGGAGAGAGGGAGGAACGGGTTGGGGAGGGAGGCGTGGTGGTGGTGGTGGTGGTGTAAAAGCTGGACAATGTTTATGCTTGAAATGTCCTATTTTTTTTTATTATTATTTTTTTTGCAAAAGGAAGTCCAGGAATTTAAAGAAGAAGAAAGTTCAACCATGAGCAATGTACAATCCCCACAGCTGCCTAGTAGTGTGTCCACCTGGGGGACGGGGCCCTGGGGGAAGGGGCCCTGGCCTGGGGGACGGGGCCCTGGCCTGGGGGAAGGGGCCCTGGCCTGGGGGACGGGGCCCTGGCCTGGGGGACGGGGCCCTGGCCTCCTATCTACCACTGGATCTGTTATCTCTTGACCTAGTATCCTGTGATCAAAGTCTTCTACCTAAGCCGTGATGTGTATTAAACATGGTTCCCTCCCCAACCGGTTAACGATAAGGCTCGAGAGAGAGAGGGGTTAGTAGATATTGCTGAACTGGGAGGGATCGGGCCGTCTCTCTCGTTTAGTCATGTACATGAAAAGCTTTAGTCTGTTACCAGCACAGCACAAAGACCTGGGAGTAAGGGGGTAACGGGGGGGGGGGGGGGGGGGGGGTTAGGGAGGGTAGTGGGGGGGGGTGTGGGGTGCTCAAAGAGACTATGCAATGGTGTTATCCAGTATCCAGCCTTCCATGTCCATCCTGTTGGTTTGTTTTTACACCTAAAGCCCAGTCCCCGCAGTCAAGCAGTGTCCCGAACGGCATCCTGTCTCCTCCGTAGTGCACTGCTTCTGGCCAGAGTCTCAATAGACGGTGATGGGTCCTACGTAGGGACTAGGGGGTGCCACGTTCAGGGGTCTCATTATTATTCCTAAAAAAATAAAAAATAAAAACGTGTGCCATCATTGAAACTTCTCTACCTACTAGCCAACCAACCAGCCACAGGGGGCGATAGCTGGAGAAGGAGGTTAGATTGAAGTCCTTTTTCACTGGTTCCTGTTGGGGACACGAAGACAGGACTGGTGGGGATAAAACACAGATTGTACTGCTGGTTTTTATAGAGCGATTTCTATCACTTAGAAATTGTATCATCTAGAAGTCTCAGACCTTGGAGAGACAGTATATTATTCACCTGGACACATAATATGAAACTGTTGAAACAGATGTATAGAGAAAACCAAACCAATATTGATAATAATAATAAAAAACTATTTAAAGTTACCAACTGAAAGGGACAGTGCAGGGAGGTGTTTTGGCGTCGTGTCTTCCTGGCGGGAGGGGCGTGGGTGGTTTCAGGGTCTTTTTTAGTATTATCTTGTCTTCTTGGGGAACCGCACTTTTTCTGAAGGACAATCCTTATTTGGGTAACACAGAGGCCTGACGTTTAAACGTTAACCAAGGTAGAAACTGCCAGTGTCTCCTCCCACTGACATCCCATTGTCTCCTCCCATCATCACCATGACGATGATGCTGTTGTTCTGTTGTCATTTGTTTTATTTCATGATTATTATTTTGTTCCTCTGTTTGCTTGGTTGATGTTGTTTATTTTCATTATTTTTCTTTTGGATGATTTTAGTGCTCTTAAGAGAATGTGTACTAAAGGTGTAGAGTTGTTAGGTGGATGGACAGTCTCCAGGACTTAGACCAACCCACCGACCAACCCAACCAAGCGCTAGACAGATTGATAAACTGTTTGTAACCTTCTGGCCGTAGCGTCGGAACACAAAGCTGTATAACTTGGGTACAACCCTCAATAAAAGACTAACCGTGATTTAACCGATTGTTTTGTTGTTGTCTGTTCATTTCTCTGGCCAGCTACGTGTAAATACAGCCCTACACACTCGTTGGGATTTGAGAGGTGTAAAGCCAACACGGTGGGGGCGGCAGGTAGCTTAGTGGTTAAGAGCGTTGTGCCAGTAACTGAAAGGTTGCTGGTTCGAATCCCCGAGCCCCGACTACGTGAAGAAGAAGAAAAAATCTGTCGATGTGCCCTTGAGCAATGCACTTAACTCTAATTGCTCCTGTAAGTCCCTCTGGATAACAGCATCTGCTAAATGACTAAAATGTGATGTAAAATGGTGGAACTTCCACCTAGCTAATTACCATGTTGATTACACCTGACAAATCCTCTCATATCTCCCAACCTGTAAGTCGCTCTGGATATGACGTAAATGACGTAAATATCTCCATAGGGAGTAGGAACACCTGATACATTCTCTGATCTCCACAAGTCAGTAAGGCAGCGGTGGGAAAACCATTCAAGGTAAGAAAATCGGGACGGGCTTCCGTTGAATTTTTCGAAATCGCCCTGGCATAGGGTCTAGGGTATGGAGGACTAAAAGTGCCACAATTAAATAAATAAATACACCATTAAATAATTACTTAAATGTGTCATTAATTAATTAAAATTAGAATTAAATACATAAATGTGTTATTAAATGTGTCATTAATTAATTCAAATACCGATTCATTTTATGTAAAATACATATATAATAATTTCACTATTTACATTTACATTTCATGGTCCTGCGTTGGAGTGCTTCCTGAATTACTTAAAACTGTCAAACTGACCCATCAAAAGTTGGTAGGCGGAACCTAACGCCTGATTGGTTACCCTCTGCATCAAGCCAAGACAAATCAATTCCGGATAATGTCAGCAGGTCCTGCTTCTACATCCTCTGCTAAGTTTAAAATGTCTCTAACCAACTCCCTGGAAAGTTCACGGAGATCCTCCATTGTCTCTATCCAGGTTGGCCTACTCTACTTCAGACCAAAGCAATGGATCAGACTAGATTCGCGTTAGCCCCGCCCACTGACTTTGATGGGTCAGTTTTACAGTTTTAAGTAATTCATGAATCACTGCAATGCAGGATCATGAAATGTAAATGTAAATAGTGAAATAATTATATATGTATTTTACATAAAATGAATCGGTATTTGAATTAATTAATGATACATTTAATTACACATTTATGTATTTAATTCTAATTTGAATTAATTAATGACACATTTAAGTAATTATTTAATGGTGTATTTATTTATTTAATTGTGGCACTTTTAGTCCTCCATACTAGGGGTCCATTTGTTCATAAAGGTCCAATGCAGCCTTTAAAAAAATCGTAATATCAAATCATTTCTGGATAAATTAAGTACCTTACTGACCACGTTTCCATCCACAGTTTTTATGCGCGTAAAGTCATACCGAATAAAAAAATAAAATAATACTAATCACAACAGCAGTGATGGAAACAGGAAGTTTCGGTACAATTTTATAAACGCCGACAGATCATTTGTTCGTTCGGCATGGTGGGATATTTTTTTGTCTAAACATAACCGTGATAAAAGGCAGTGTTATAACCTTTATTTCTAAGTAAACTTTGGAGTCACGAGATTATATGGTGTGTGTTTTTTTTCCACTACGACTCGTTGGGAAAGCATGCAGTTTATCAGGCTACAGATGAAATAAGTTATGAACTTCACAGGGTAGTGAAAGTGCCACGGTGATGAGCTTGATGCTCCTTTTCAATAAATATTGAGGGTCGTATTCTGGTGACATGATCGAGGCTTGAAGGGTTTTTAAGCCTTGAGACATGGATTGTGTATGTGTGCCATTCAGAGGGTGAATGGGCAAGACAAAAGATTGAAGTGCCTTTGAACGGGGTATGGTCGTAGGTGCCAGGCGCACCGGTTTGTGTCAAGAACTGCAACGCTGCTGGGTTTTTCACGCTCAACAGTTTCCCCTGTGTATCAAGAATGGTCCACCACCCAAAGGACGTCCAGCCAACTTGACACAACTGTGGGAAGCATTGGAGTCAACATGGGGCCAGCATCCCCGTGGAAGGCTTTTGACTCTAGTAGAGTTCATGCCCCGACGAATTGAGGCTGTTATAAGGTCAAAAGTGGGGGGGGGTGCAACTCCATTTTAGGAAGGTGTTCCTAATGTTTGGTATACTCAGTGTAAATTCAACGAACTAAACGTTAGCTAGCTAATCGTTAACGTTATCTTGCCAAATAAACACAGAATAGAAGCTTGCTACAGAAGATTACCGTTTCAATGTACTCCGCCTTGTTGTACAGTATCTCACACAACTCCATGATTGTAAAAATAAAATAATAATAATGTTGTACAGAAAACGAGTTGATGTAGATTGTGTTGCTCTGCTGTCAACCGCTCCCTTCAGTACAGTGAATGGGTTTTCAGACCATACTAGCAGGGCACTACATCATCGAGGGGGGGAGACTCAATATTAGGAAGGTGTTCTTAAAGATATACTCTTCAGAAATCACTCCAGCATTTCCTGGTTGCTAAAATTCTATTACTACGCCTAATTTCAGTGTATGTGACAAAAACAAGCAAGTATAGTGTAGAGAATCATTGTACCATCTAAATCACTGTGAAATATATTGTCCATAACCCGGAAAAACTTAACGGGAAGCATAGAAATAGAGCACATAGAACAGATCTACCGCTTCTTAGACTTGCGTTCAATGACCATGACAGATCTATAACTCATTTCTATGTGAATTTGTTTTTGGGTCACTCAAAAAGTTATATTGCAGCTTTATCGTAAAACGCAGGGAAAATCTTTTTTTTGTTGTTGCACTGCCCCTTTATTGAGACATACAGTATTGAGGGCCTCGTTGAGACAGACCCAGGAGTCTTTCCCCCATTCACTAACTGTAAGTCTGCTAAATGACTAAAATGTAAATATTTATGACCCACCTTTACCCATCCTGTTGGGCTTTAGGGGTGACTGAGGGAACTCCATGAACCTCAAGGTGGCGCTGTACAACAAGAGTCCAACCACAAAGTGATCTTTATTTTATTTCCATCTCCCCAAACTCCGGAGAAAACACATTTTCATTAAATACAGCGGAAAACACAAGACAATGCATCTGATGCCACAGAGAGGACAGGAAGAAGAGAAGTGGGATTTGACGCTGCCCAGCCCAGCCAGTCAGACGGCATCATCAGGACTTCCTGTGAGGAGCAGAAACAGGAAGTTCCACCTCAGTAAACACAGGAACAACAAGCAGGAAGTTCCACCTCAGTAAACACAGATGCAGGAACAGCTTAATTTAATAAACGTGGTTTTTAAATGTGATGAAGTAGAAGCTGATTCTATGTTTTAGACCAGTTAATAAAAGGCAGGGATTCAAACTACCCCAGAGAAAACCGCCTGTGCACTGCGGTTGACTGACTACCCCAGAGGAAACCGCCTGTGCACTGCGGTTGACTGCTGCAGGTCATTTCTACTCGAGGCATCTGCAGCGTTTGCAGCGAACGTGATTTCTGCGAACGTCTATGGAAATGGCCTTTTTAAAAGTCCATCACTGCGCGCAGGTCACTAATCTGTGTTGGATTGATTTCCGTCTGAAACGGTAATGACACGGGGAGGCTAACTGATTTATGTATATACACTAGAGAAGGGGTTCCCTAACTGTTTCACTCAGGCCCCCCCCTTCCAGCAGGGGGAACATCCCCCACCCCAGGCCCCCCTTCCAGCAGGGGAACATCCCCCCACCCCTTCCAGCAGGGGAACATCCCCCACCCCTTCCAGCAGGGGGAACATCCCCCACCCCAGGCCCCCCTTCCAGCGGGGGAACATCCCCCCCCCCCTTCCAGCAGGGGGAACATCCCCCACCCCAGGCCCCCCTTCCAGCAGGGGAACATCCCCCCACCCCCTCCAGCAGGGGAACATCCCCCACCCCTTCCAGCAGGGGGAACATCCCCCACCCCAGGCCCCCCTTCCAGCAGGGGGAAACATCCCCCTCCCCCCCTACGCCAGGTCTATTTCTATGGGCCACAAGCACTGTTCATGACAAACTGTTCACACCCCTCTTTGTTGGCGGAGATAAAACGTTTCCGGTTTAAAAGATCATTTTCTTGTAATCCTATATACACGTTTTGTCACGTCTGAGATGTGTATTCACGTGATTTGACCCGAACATTACAACAAAAACCTATGGGCTACAAAAACCTAAGCCAAATAAATGTTAGCTGACACGGGCAAGTTGATCTGGACACTCTCAAGAGTAAGTTGAAAGGCTGACTGAGGCCCGCACCTCCCTACCTCCCCCTCTAGGGGGCGCACCACAGAGTTTTGGGAACTACTGCACTCGGTGACTGATAGGGGGCGCTGTGTTGAAGCCACCGCGTCTACATCTTGGCTCTCCCCCACATCGTAAAAAAACAAACACTTTGGAAGTTATAGAAATGCATTTACTGTAATGTCTTACATTTTAATTGTATTACAGACGCCTTAATGCATTATTTTTAAATTATACTATGTGCGCTAAACAAATGAACAAAATATTTTCCTTAAAGTATAATATTTTTTTGAAAGTACTAATATTACTGTCCTCGCTACAACAACAAAACACATCTTAAATGCAGAAATACAAAACATTTCAAATGAAATACTGTAGAATTCCATTCATTCCTACGGAGGACTGCTTCTACTGAGGAGTGGCAATATGGCCGACCAGCTGGCTTCAAAGTATCTTCATGGTCAAAACATAGCATCAGCAATTCAGGATATATATACACGTCATTGGAGACTAATGACATGGTTCTGATGAAGGCCGAAACACAAAGCTTTTAATAGTTGTTTAAATAAAATAATGTAGTTTTAGTTTTATTTTATGGTGAGCGAGCGTTACACTTCTCCCTTCTCAACGACATGGGGAAAAGGCGGAGTGGACACTCACTCTGAGTGCGCTAGTAATCCTAGCTTGGTTCTATTCATACACGTCCTTCTTGTCGGCGATGTACTGGACGATATCCTGAGGAGACATCAGCTTCTCTGCCTCCGCGTCTGGGATCTCAAACCCTGTAGCAGGAACACACACACACACACGTTAACACACACACACGTTAACACACACACACACACACATTAACACACACACACACATTAACACACACATTAACACATGTTAACACACACACGTTAACACACACGTTAAAACACACACACACACACACGTTAACACACACACACACGTTAAAACACACACGTTAACCCAGCGGTATTAACCAATAGTTGTATATAGGCTGTAGGTAGGAAGTGGAAAAGGGGATAGTTCATCCAGAAATCTAAGTTCATGTCATGGAAACAGAACGACTAGTCTAGAACGGACATTTCTATTATAATCAACTGGTGGACCAGCAGGGAGACAGACAGGGAGAGACAGACAGTCAAACACAGACAGACAGACCAACAGACAGACAGACAGACAGGGAGAGACAGACCAACAGGGAGAGACAGACCAACAGACAGACAGGGAGAGACAGACAGACAGGGAGAGACAGACCAACAGACAGACAGGGAGAGACAGACAGACAGGGAGAGACAGACCAACAGACAGACAGGGAGAGACAGACCAACAGACAGACAGGGAGAGACAGACAGACAGGGAGAGACAGACCAACAGACAGACAGGGAGGGACAGACAGGGAGAGACAGACCAACAGACAGACAGGGAGAGACAGACCAACAGACAGACAGGGAGAGAGACAGACCGACAGACAGACAGACCAACAGACAGACAGGGAGAGACAGACAGACCAACAGACAGACAGGGAGAGACAGACCAACAGACAGACAGGGAGAGACAGACCAACAGACAGACAGGGAGAGACAGACAGACCAACAGACAGACAGACAGACAGACAGGGAGAGACAGACCAACAGACAGACAGGGAGAGACAGACCGACAGACAGACCAACAGACAGACAGACCAACAGACAGACAGACCAACAGACAGACAGACCAACAGACAGACAGACCAACAGACAGACAGGGAGAGACAGACCAACAGACAGACAGGGAGAGACAGACCAACAGACAGACAGGGAGAGACAGACACAACAGACAGACAGGGAGAGACAGACCAACAGACAGACAGGGAGAGAGACAGACCAACAGACAGACAGGGAGAGACAGACCAACAGACAGACAGGGAGAGACAGACCAACAGACAGACAGGGAGAGACAGACCAACAGACAGACAGGGAGAGACAGACCAACAGACAGACAGGGAGAGACAGACCAACAGACAGACAGAGAGACAGACCAACAGCTAGACAGGGAGAGACAGACAGACAGCGAGAGACAGACAGACAGGGAGAGACAGACCAACAGACAGACAGGGAGAGACAGACCAACAGACAGACAGAGAGAGACAGACCACAACAGACAGGTTGAGGATCAGAGGAGACCAACACAGACAGGGAGAGACAGAGAACACAACAGGGGGCAGACATGGAGAGACAGAACCAACAGACAGGGCAGGGAGAGATCAGAGGAGACCAACAGACAGACAGAGAGAGACAGACCAACAGACAGGGAGAGACAGACCAACAGACAGACAGGGAGAGACAGACCAACAGACAGACAGGGAGAGAGAAAGATGGACAGACAAAAACCCCAGGGAGACTCACCAAACTCATCCTCCATGGCCATGATGATCTCCACCTGGTCCAAGCTGTCTAACCCCAGGTCCTTCAGGAAGTGGGACGACGTCACCAGCTGAGGATAGAGGCAGGTGGTACATATAGATTACACACACCCAGGGGGCTGGTTGATGGATCAGAGGAGGTTAGAACACACCCAGGGGGCTGGTTGATGGATCAGAGGAGGTTGGAACACACACAGGGGGCTGGTTGATGGATCAGAGGAGGTTAGAACACACACAGGGGGCTGGTTGGTGGATCAGAGGAGGTTAGAACACACACAGGGGGCTGGTTGATGGATCAGAGGAGGTTGGGTTTGTCTATGGAGATTGCATGGCTGTGTGCTCGATTTTAGACACCTGTCAGCAATGGGTGTGGCTGAAATAGCCGAATCCACTAATTTGAAGGGGGTCTCCACATACTTTTGTATTTATACAACGGGTGGGTCTAATCCTGAAAGCTGATTGGTTAAAAGCGCATTCCGGCCGATGTCTATTCCACAAGTTACCACCGGCTAAATCTATGACGTTAAAATGCCTATTTACTCTGTTCCATCTTGTAGTGGGTTCGATTCCCCGGGACCACCCATACACAAAAAATGTATGCACGCATGACTGTAAGTCGCTTTGGATAAAAGCGTCTGCTAAGTGGCATATTATTATTATTATCTGACTGCACAATCCACTGTCTCATCAGCACAGCCAGGCAATTTTTAAACTTGAACTCCACTATAAAAAGCATCTAGACATTATCTCACATTTATTTTAGACTAACGTTTAGTTTTAAACAACAGAGATTTGTATAAACCTTGCTGTCTGTCTCTCCGACATTTGCAACGTTGTTTCAATATTCAAATTCTATCTCCAGCTGTCCCATAGTAATGAACGTGTCGGGAGTCGTGGACGAGACAGAAAGGGAGGCAGAGTTTCTCAGCCAGTCGAAATCATGAATCAGCGGGCATCATTTTTATGGACATATACAAAGAAATGTGAATTGAAAAAAGGTCAAACGAAACGCAGCTAGTCTGCAGTCTTTCCAGCTTCAGTTTGAAGTGATTGTGTTAGCTGTGTTGTTGTCTAGCTCCTCTGAACAACAGTGTCCTGACCAGCGAGCACATTTTCTATGCCAGGGTGAAATCGCACCTCATTAGCTCATTGTTATGGATACATACAAATAAATGTCACTAGAAAACAGCTTAAACAAATACAGCTACTTTGCTGTTATTCTGACTGCACTGTTTGATGTGACTGTGTTAGCTGTAGTTGGCTAGCTAGCAAGCAAGGGATAAGAACGCTGCCAGCCAGTATGGCAATGGAACATTTAGAATGAACGACTGGGTCGCGTCCATAGATACAGAACAAAAAGACTGAGCGACTGGGTCGTGTCTCTGGCAACCGAACCGATAGCACGAACGACCAGCCGGCTTGGGTAGCAACCCTAGATTTGTGTCGGGACTATATCTCGTGGAAGAATGAAATAGTATGAATAAATTAATCAAAATAAAGTTTTTTTTAAATTAAAATATGTCAATCATTATTTTTGAATATGTCGGTAACCTGATGTATAAAGGCGATAATGTCCTCTCAAAAGGCATCTCTTCTCGGGGCATTATCACTTAAATATAATATACTTTATGAAAACATGCCCAGGTGCTTTTGGGCCTCAAAGGAGACTTGCTGTCCAGCTGCCTCAGATAAGGAGTGTTGATGTTGTCTGAGAAGTCGAACTGATCCTAGATATCTGGGGTGTAATTCACTAGACACCAAACGGAACCGTGCTGCAGCGGATGGAACGAAACAGAGGGAATTTGTCCAATAGAAACTCTTTGTTTTCATTGGAAAACTCAACTGTTTGGACTAATGATCACCACCCCCCCCCCCCCCCCGGTATTCCTACTCTCCAACGAGCCACCGGTGCCTCGGTCTGTCCTTACCTTCTCTGGGTTGATCTTGTCGTAGAGCTTGAGGACGTACATGACGCGCTCTTTAATGGTCTCAATGGTGAGGGGGGGCAGGTCTCCATACTGTCTGCACAACAACCCCACTGAGCTAGAGATCTAGAGAGACAAGAAGAAAGCGAGGAAGGAGGAAGGGGAAACAGGGATGGGTTTAGAGGTCATTCACTTGTCGATGCCAGCTTTACTGACAACACTTCAGCATAATGTACCCCTTTTGACCATCAAGCAGTGAAGTTCAAGCCTAGAGGTAATAGTTAGCTAGCTAACTCATGTCACAGATGTCCACCGCATTGTATGTAGTGCAGTGTCTTGCACAAGCCATGCGTGTATCGTTCAGTCACACAACCCCAGGCATTGATAATAGCTAGGAGCTACACATTTGCTTTGGTTTAAATTAAAAATGTGTCAATCGACTCATCTAGCTAGTACACACTTGATAACGTACTAGCTAGCTAGTAAGCTAGGTTAACAGTACAGTACTTGACTGTACCACAGATGAATAGTTGAACATAAAAGTATCTTTTGATTGTACTCAACTAGCTAGCCGAGTATCTAAACGATTACAGGTCAATTAGCGCAAGCTAGCTGTTAACTTGCTTAGGCTAACGCGTGAGACACGGTCGGTTGTTTTGTAATGTAATATCTCCAACTAGGCACTTTTCAGAGACAGTTTGGTTGAATTAGACAATTGTGACCCAGTTGTAAGACCTTGGCCGTGCACAGTGACAGGCAGATAGCCACTAGCTAGCTATCACTAGTTAACCGATTTTTGTTGGAAAGGTAACTGGTAGGTCAATGTGCAAAACCAGTACTGCTAGGCCACAGCAGCAGCGACCCGAGTGGGTTCAATGTTATTCAAAGACTAACCCGGGTTTGTTCGATCCACCGTGTCCGCTGACTGCTGCCAATGGAGGAGAATGACCGGGGGTTGGACAGGACCGGGACCGGGGCGGCGGCGGCGGCGGCTCTCACTGCAACGTTCCCCGACGAGAGCCTCGCAGAAGGCCGGGCGAGCTGGCGGACACACTGCGCTAGGACACGGGACGCCATGATTGAGAAGATACCGATCAATCCCAGGGTGCAAAGCAAACACGTCTGGGAGGGAAATGGAGGTCAAATGTGAGGGTGCGCACTGGTTACTATTAAATAGCGCCGATATTTAATATTGTTGTGTTTTTTCTTTATTCACTATAACGTCAGTATAATGCTTTCCTGTATGTTTTCTTATTTAATTAAATTGGAATGATGTAAATTTTTGGGACTTTGGTTGAATTAGTCGAATCGGGTAGACATGACTAATCACCCGAACACACAAAAAAAAAACATTTCAATTTCGTCGATCATTAACAATGATGTTACTTCTTTAACTCACATATTTTTTTTGTATTTTCATTGAATATACTTTTTTTTATTTTTGTGAGCAGAAGAGTTCACGCCATATGCTTGCCATCATCATCGATGATGTAGTGCCCTGCTAGTATGGTCTGAAAACCCATTCACGGTACTGAAGGGAGCGGTTGACAGCAGAGCAACACAATCTACATCAACTCGTTTTCTGTACAACATTATTATTTTTTTATTTTTACAATCATGGAGTTGTGTGAGATACTGTACAACAAGGCGGAGTACATTGAAACGGTAATCTTCTGTAGCAAGCTTCTATTCGGTGTTTATTTGGCTAGATAACGTTAACGATTAGCTAGCTAGCTAACGTTTAGTTCGTTGAATTTACACTGAGTATACCAAACATTAGGAACACCTTCCTAAAATTGAGTTGCACCCCCCCCCCACTTTTGACCTTTTAACAGCCTCAATTCGTCGGGGCATGAACTCTACTAGAGTCAAAAGCATTCCACAGGGATACTGGCCCATGTTGACTCCAATGCTTCCCACAGTTGTGTCAAGTTGGCTGGATGTCCTTTGGGTGGTGGACCATTCTTGATACATGGGAAACTGTTGACCGTGAAAAACCCAGCAGCGTTGCAGTTCTTGGCACAAACCCGGTGCGCCTGGCACCTACTACCATACCCCGTTCAAAGGCACTTCAATCTTTTGTCTTGCCCATTCACCCTCTGAATGGCACACATACACAATCCATGTCTCAAGGCTCAAAAACCCTTCTTTAACCCGTCTCCTCCCCTTCATCTACACTGATTGAAGTGGATTTAACAAGTGACATCAATAAGGGATCATAGCTTTCACCTGGGTTCACCTGGTCAGTCTATGTCATGGAAAGAGAAGGTGTTCTTAATGTTTTAGTATATTCAGTGTATGTAGAGTACACAGTCAATGCATTGAACCATCATTGCTAGCTAGCTAGCCAGCTGAATTGTAGTCAGACCATTTCTTAGACAAAGCACCGATTTACAGTTAGCATCAAGCGGTGTTGTAAACTTGTAGCTAAGTCGGTACCGTTATACCAACTGATCAGCATGGCCTCTCCCTCTCAGGCTTCTGGGAACAAAGTGAGCAGGCAGTCGGTACTGTGCGGCAGTCAGAACATCGTCCTCAACGGCAAAGTAAGTAACGACAAGCAAACCGGTGGTACACTATGAGATGGGCCAGTTGATGCTTTATTCCTTACATTCACTATACAGGTAATACACTATGAGATGGGCCAGTTGATGCTTTATTCCTTACATTCACTATACAGGTAATACACTATGAGATGGGCCAGTTGATGCTTTATTCCTTACATTCACTATACAGGTAATACACTATGAGATGGGCCAGTTGGTGCTTTATTCCTTACATTCACTATACAGGTAATACACTATGAGATGGGCCAGTTGATGCTTTATTCCTTACATTCACTATACAGGTAATACACTATGAGATGGGCCAGTTGATGCTTTATTCCTTACATTCACTATACAGGTAATACACTATGAGATGGGCCAGTTGATGCTTTATTCCTTACATTCACTATACAGGTAATACACTACGAGATGGGCCAGTTGATGCTTTATTCCTTACATTCACTATACAGGTAATACACTATGAGATGGGCCAATTGATGCTTTATTCCTTACATTCACTATACAGGTAATACACTATGAGATGGGCCAGTTGATGCTTTATTCCTTACATTCACTATACAGGTAATACACTATGAGATGGGCCAGTTGATGCTTTATTCCTTACATTCACTATACAGGTAATACACTATGAGATGGGCCAATTGATGCTTTATTCCTTACATTCACTATACAGGTAATACACTATGAGATGGGCCAGTTGATGCTTTATTCCTTACATTCACTATACAGGTAATACACTATGAGATGGGCCAGTTGATGCTTTATTCCTTACATTCACTATACAGGTAATACACTATGAGATGGGCCAGTTGATGCTTTATTCCTTACATTCACTATACAGGTAATACACTATGAGATGGGCCAGTTGATGCTTTATTCCTTACATTCACTATATACAGGTAATACACTATGAGATGGGCCAGTTGATGCTTTATTCCATACATTCACTATACAGGTAATACACTATGAGATGGGCCAGTTGATGCTTTATTCCTTACATTCACTATACAGGTAATACACCATGAGATGGGCCAGTTGATGCTTTATTCCTTACATTCACTATACAGGTGGGACACTATGAGATGGGCCAGTTGATGCTTTATTCCTTACATTCACTATACAGGTAATACACTATGAGATGGGCCAGTTGATGCTTTATTCCTTACATTCACTATACCTCCTTGAGATATGACAATAACTCCCTCCCTCCCTCCTGCCTGCCTGCCTGTCTGCCTGCCTGTCTGTCTGTCTGTCTGTCTACCTTCCTGTCTGTCTCCCTCCCTGTCTGTGTCACCCTGTCTCCCTGTCTTGTCTGCCTGCCTCCCTGTCTGTCTGTTTGTGTTCTATCTGTCTGTCTCCCTCCCTGTCTGTCTCCTTGCCTGTCTGTCTCCCTGCCTCCCTGTCTGTCTGTTTGTGTTCTATCTGTCTGTCTCCCTCCCTGTCTCCCTCCCTCCCTCTCTCCCTCCCTGTCTCTTCCAGACTATAGTAATGAATGACTGTATAATCCGTGGAGACCTGGCCAACGTCAGGGTGGGCAGACACTGTGTTGTGAAGAGCCGGAGTGTCATTCGACCGCCCTTCAAAAAATTCAGCAAAGGGTAAGTGAGTTCTGCTCCTCTTCTTCTAGACCAGGGGTTCTCCAACCGTTTCTAGCATGAGCTACTTTTAAATGTTTTAAGTAGCATATGTTTTTAAACATATGGCCTATTTATTTATTGCCTTACCTCCATAACTTACTACATTCGCACACACTGTATATATATTTTCTGTTGTATTTTTGACTTTATGTTTTGTTTTACCCCATATGTAACTCTGTGTTGTTGTTTTTAAATCGCACTGCTTTGCTTTATCTTGGCCAGGTCGCAGTTGTAAATGAGAACTTGTTCTCAACTGGCTTAATCTGGTTAAATAAAGGTGATTTTTTTTTTTGTATAGCTTTGAAATAGGCCCATTCTTCTCTTGTCCTCTACCCGGCAACTGTTCCCCGGGTCCTTGGTGCACAAGAGATGTGTTTTATGTCAATATATCTGGTAAAAGAATGGTTAATAAACAGTATTTGGCACGACAGGCCCCATAATATTCTCTTTTGTACTTTCCCAGATTCTGTTTTCTGTTGTATTTTTCTTGATTTGGGATTTTGTTACTCTCAATATTACAATTATTCATAGAGAAACAGCGGGGGGGGGGGGGGGGGGGGGAGATCTAGGGGGAATCTGAGTCGATGCTTAAATCACATCAGAAGACCATTTTTGAGGTCTGGAAAAATATCTACATTTTAAAATGTATTTCCCCTTTAACTGTGCATCTAGTGAGAGAGAGGAATGTGTTGGTCTGGTGATGTTTCTGCTGATAGATCTAGCTAGAGAGAGGAATGTGTTGGTCTGGTGATGTTTCTACTGCTGATAGATCTAGCTAGAGAGAGGAATGTGTTGGTCTGGTGATGTTTCTGCTGATAGATCTAGCTAGAGAGAGGAATGTGTTGGTCTGGTGATGTTTCTGCTGCTGATAGATCTAGCTAGAGAGAGGAATGTGTTGGTCTGGTGATGTTTCTGCTGATAGATCTAGCTAGAGAGAGGAATGTGTTGGTCTGGTGATGTTTCTACTGATAGATCTAGCTAGAGAGAGGAATGTGTTGGTCTGGTGATGTTTCTGCTGATAGATCTAGCTAGAGAGAGGAATGTGTTGGTCTGGTGATGTTTCTGCTGATAGATCTAGCTAGAGAGAGGAATGTGTTGGTCTGGTGATGTTTCTGCTGATAGATCTAGCTAGAGAGAGGAATGTGTTGGTCTGGTGATATTTCTGCTGATAGATCTAGCTAGAGAGAGGAATGTGTTGGTCTGGGGATGTTTCTGCTGATAGATCTAGCTAGAGAGAGGAATGTGTTGGTCTGGTGATGTTTCTGCTGATAGATCTAGCTAGAGAGAGGAATGTGTTGGTCTGGTGATGTTTCTGCTGTTAGATCTAGCTAGAGAGAGGAATGTGTTGGTCTGGTGATGTTTTCTGCTGATAGATCTAGCTAGAGAGAGGAATGTGTTGGTCTGGTGATGTTTCTACTGCTGATAGATCTAGCTAGAGAGAGGAATGTGTTGGTCTGGTGATGTTTCTGCTGCTGATAGATCTAGCTAGAGAGAGGAATGTGTTGGTCTAGTGATGTTTCTGCTGTTAGATCTAGCTAGAGAGAGGAATGTGTTGGTCTGGTGATGTTTCTGCTGATAGATCTAGCTAGAGAGAGGAATGTGTTGGTCTGGTGATGTTTCTGCTGTTAGATCTAGCTAGAGAGAGGAATGTGTTGGTCTGGTGATGTTTCTGCTGATAGATCTAGCTAGAGAGAGGAATGTGTTGGTCTGGTGATGTTTCTGCTGATAGATCTAGCTAGAGAGAGGAATGTGTTGGTCTGGTGATGTTTCTGCTGCTGATAGATCTAGCTAGAGAGAGGAATGTGTTGGTCTGGTGATGTTTCTGCTGCTGATAGATCTAGCTAGAGAGAGGAATGTGTTGGTCTGGTGATGTTTCTGCTGATAGATCTAGCTAGAGAGAGGAATGTGTTGGTCTGGTGATGTTTCTGCTGATAGATCTAGCTAGAGAGAGGAATGTGTTGGTCTGGTGATGTTTCTACTGCTGATAGATCTAGCTAGAGAGAGGAATGTGTTGGTCTGGTGATGTTTCTGCTGATAGATCTAGCTAGAGAGAGGAATGTGTTGGTCTGGTGATGTTTCTGCTGTTAGATCTAGCTAGAGAGAGGAATTGTTGGTCTGGTGATGGTGATGTTTCTGCTGATAGACCTAGCTAGAGACCTAGCTAGAGAGAGGAATGTTGTTGGTCTGGTGATGTTTCTGCTGCTGATAGATCTAGCTAGAGAGAGGAATGTGTTGGTCTGGTGATGTTTCTGCTGCTGATAGATCTAGCTAGAGAGAGGAATGTGTTGGTCTGGTGATGTTTCTGCTGCTGATAGATCTAGCTAAAGAGAGGAATGTGTTGGTCTGGTGATGTTTCTGCTGATAGATCTAGCTAGAGAGAGGAATGTGTTGGTCTGGTGATGTTTCTGCTGATAGATCTAGCTAGAGAGAGGAATGTGTTGGTCTGGTGATGTTTCTGCTGCTGATAGATCTAGCTAGAGAGAGGAATGTGTTGGTCTGGTGATGTTTCTGCTGATAGATCTAGCTAGAGAGAGGAATGTGTTGGTCTGGTGATGTTTCTGCTGATAGATCTAGCTAGAGAGAGGAATGTGTTGGTCTGGTGATGTTTCTGCTGATAGATCTAGCTAGAGAGAGGAATGTGTTGGTCTGGTGATGTTTCTGCTGATAGATCTAGCTAGAGAGAGGAATGTGTTGGTCTGGTGATGTTTCTGCTGATAGATCTAGCTAGAGAGAGGAATGTGTTGGTCTGGTGATGTTTCTGCTGATAGATCTAGCTAGAGAGAGGAATGTGTTGGTCTGGTGATGTTTCTGCTGATAGATCTAGCTAGAGAGAGGAATGTGTTGGTCTGGTGATGTTTCTGCTGTTAGATCTAGCTAGAGAGAGGAATGTGTTGGTCTGGTGATGTTTCTGCTGATAGATCTAGCTAGAGAGAGGAATGTGTTGGTCTGGTGATGTTTCTGCTGTTACTGCTGAGAGAGGATCTAGTGATAGAGAGAGGAATGTGTTGGTCTGGTGATGTTTCTGCTGATAGATCTAGCTAGAGAGAGGAATGTGTTGGTCTGGTGATGTTTCTGCTGATAGGCCTCATGCTGCAGCACGTCATGACAGTTTGATAAACAATGGCCACCCAATTGATACAAGTAATCATGATATACAGTGGCCTTCGGAAAGTATTCAGACCCCTTGACTTTTTCCACATTTTGTTAGGTTACAGCCTTATTCTAAAATGGATTAAATTGTTTTTTTCCCCTCAATCTACACACAATACCCCATAATGACAAAGCAAAAAACAGGTTCTTAGAAATTTTTGCTAATTTATTAAAATAAAACAACCGGAAATATCACATTTACATAAGTATTCAGACCCTTTACTCAGTACTTTGTTGAAGCACCTTTGGCAGCGATTACAACCTCGAGACTTCTTGGTAATGACCCTAAAAGCTTGGCACACCTGTATTTGGGGAGTTTCTCCCATTCTTCTCTGCAGATCCTCTCAAGCTCTGTCAGGTTGGATGGGGAGCGTTGCTGCAGAGATATTTTCAGGTTTCTCCAAAGATGTTAAAATTGGGTTCAAGTCCGGGTTCTGGCTGGCCCACTCAAGGACATTCAGAGACTTGTCCCGAAGCCACTCCTGCGTTGTCTTGGCTGTGTGCTTAGAGTCGTTGTCCTGTTGGAGGGTGAACCTTCGCCCCAGTCTGAGGTCCTGAGCGCTCTGGAGCAGGTTTTCATCTAAGGATCTCTCTGTACTTTGCGCCGTTCATCTTTGCCTTGATCCTGACTAGTCTCCCAGTCCCTGCAGCTGAAAAACATCCCCACAGCATGATGCTGCCACCACCATGCTTCACCGTAGGGATGGTGCCCCGATTGCTCAGTTTGGCCGGGCGGCCAGCTCTAGGAAGAGTCTTGGTGGTTCCAAACTTCTTCCATTTAAGAATGATGGAGGCCACTGTGTTCTTGGGGACCTTCAATGCTGCAGACATTTTTTGGTACCCTTCCCCAGATCTGTGCCTCGACACAATCCTGTCTCGGAGCTCTACGGAAAATCCCCTCGACCTCATGGCTTGGTTTTTGCTCTGACATGCACTGTCAACTGTGGGACCTTTATATAGACAGGTGTGTGCCTTTCCAAATCATGTCCAGTCAATTGAATTTACCACAGGTGGACTCCAATCAAGTTGAAGAAACATCAAGGATGATCAATGGAAACAGGATGCACCTGAGCTCAATTTCGAGTCTCATAGCAAAGGGTCTGAATACTTATGTAAATAAGGTATTCAATAAAATATATATATAAATGTGCAAACATTTCTACAAACCTGTTTTTGCTTTGTCATTATGGAGTATGATTGCTGAGGATTTTTTTGTTTTTTAAATCCATTTTAGAATAAGTCTGTAACGTAACAAAATGTGGGAAAAAGTCAAGGGGTCTGAATACTTTCCGAAGGCCACTGTAGTTCTGTCAGTTAACATTCAACATCCAGTGTAGCAGGTCTGTGGTCTTCTTAGTAGACAGGTTGACCTCTGACCCCTGCCCTCTGCCCCCTTCAGAGTGGCCTTCTTCCCGCTGCACATCGGAGACCATGTGTTCATCGAGGAGGACTGTGTGGTGAATGCTGCTCAGATTGGATCTTACGTACACATCGGGAAGAACTGTGTCATCGTGAGTGTCTCACACACACACACACACTCACACAGAGCTAAACACACACTCACACAGAGTTAAACACACACTCACACAGAGCTAAACACACACTCACACAGTTAACACACACACACACATGGATTTAGAGCACTGGCCGTGGGAACAATTCAGGTCCTAATTCTGGGCCATGTGACGCTTGGAAAGACAACATTTCACTGGCCTGCCGGTGATAGTTTGGCACATTTTCTACTAGCCTCTGGCTAGCGGGCTAGCTTCATTTGCTTCCCTGTTACAGGGTAGTCACATGATTTATATTTATTGCAGGGTAGTCACATGATGCTAGTGGTCTGTAGAGGTTCTGTTGTGATGTCACAATGGGGGTAGTGTGTTCTGTCAACATAGAGATCCTATGAAATGTCTTTTAATGTGATTCTACATGTAATTCTATGGTTCTCCCCATAGAGATCCTATGAAATGTCTTTTAATGTGATTCTACATGTAATTCTATGGTTCTCCCCATAGAGATCCTATGAAATGTCTTTTAATGTGATTCTACATGTAATTCTATGGTTCTCCCCATAGAGATCCTATGAAATGTCTTTAATGTGATTCTACATGTAATTATATGGTTCTCCCATAGAGATCCTATGAAATGTCTTTAATGTGATTCTACATGTAATTCTATGGTTCTCCCCATAGAGATCCTATGAAATGTCTTTAATGTGATTCTACATGTAATTATATGGTTCTCCCCATAGAGATCCTATGAAATGTCTTTAATGTGATTCTACATGTAATTATATGGTTCCTGTCTCCCCATAGAGATCCTATGAAATGTCTTTAATGTGATTCTACATGTAATTATATGGTTCTCCCCATAGAGATCCTATGAAATGTCTTTAATGTGATTCTACATGTAATTATATGGTTCTCCCCATAGAGATCCTATGAAATGTCTTTCATGTGATTCTACATGTAATTCTATGGTTCTCCCCATAGAGATCCTATGATATGTCTTTTAATGTGATTCTACATGTAATTCTATGGTTCTCCCCATAGAGATCCTATGAAATGTCTTTAAATGTGATTCTACATGTAATTATATGGTTCTCCTCATAGAGATCCTATGAAATGTCTTTAATGTGATTCTATATGTAATTCTATGGTTCTCCCCATAGGGTACCATACAATTAGAATTATTTTAATTCTAAATCTATTATTCTATGGAGGGTACAGTCACAGGAGGGTCAGGGATTCTTCTGTCATTCTCTGAGTGGGCCAGTAGTCACTGCTACACTGAGTGGGCCAGTAGTCACTGCTACACTGAGTGGGCCAGTAGTCACCGCTACACTGAGTGGGCCGGGAGTCACTGCTACACTGAGTGGGCCAGGAGTCACTGCTACACTGAGTGGGCCAGTAGTCACTGCTACACTGAGTGGGCCAGTAGTCACTGCTACACTGAGTGGGCCAGTAGTCACTGCTACACTGAGTGGGCCGGTAGTCACTGCTACACTGAGTGGGCCGGGAGTCACTGCTACACTGAGTGGGCCAGTAGTCACTGCTACACTGAGTGGGCCAGTAGTCACTGCTACACTGAGTGGGCCAGTAGTCACTGCTACACTGAGTGGGCCAGTAGTCACTGCTACACTGAGTGGGCCAGTAGTCACTGCTACACTGAGTGGGCCAAGTAGTCACTGCTACACTGAGTGGGCCAGTAGTCACTGCTACACTGAGTGGGCCAGTAGTCACTGCTACACTGAGTGGGCCAGTAGTCACTGCTACACTGAGTGGGCCAGTAGTCACAACTGCTACACTGAGTGGGCCAGTAGTCACTGCTACACTGAGTGGGCCAGTAGTCACTGCTACACTGAGTGGGCCAGTAGTCACTGCTACACTGAGTGGGCCAGTAGTCACTGCTACACTGAGTGGGCCAGTAGTCACTGCTACACTGAGTGGGCCAGTAGTCACTGCTACACTGAGTGGGCCAGTAGTCACTGCTACACTGAGTGGGCCAGTAGTCACTGCTACACTGAGTGGGCCAGTAGTCACTGCTACACTGAGTGGGCCAGTAGTCACTGCTACACTGAGTGGGCCAGTAGTCACTGCTACACTGAGTGGGCCAGTAGTCACTGCTACACTGAGTGGGCCAGTAGTCACTGCTACACTGAGTGGGCCAGTAGTCACTGCTACACTGAGTGGGCCAGTAGTCACTGCTACACTGAGTGGGCCAGTAGTCACTGCTACACTGAGTGGGGCCAGTAGTCACTGCTACACTGAGTGGGCCAGTAGTCACTGCTACACTGAGTGGGCCAGTAGTCACACTCGCTACACTGAGTGGGCCAGTAGTCACTGCTACACTGAGTGGGCCAGTAGTCACTGCTACACTGAGTGGGCCAGTAGTCACTGCTACACTGAGTGGGCCAGTAGTCACTGCGCTACACTGAGTGGGCCAGTAGTCACTCCTACACTGAGTGGGCCAGTAGTCACTGCTACACTGAGTGGGCCAGGAGTCACTGCTACACTGAGTGGGCCAGGAGTCACTGCTACACTGAGTGGCCAGGAGTCACTGCTACACTGAGTGGGCCGGTAGTCACTGCTACACTGAGTGGGCCAGGAGTCACTGCTACACTGAGTGGGCCAGGAGTCACTGCTACACTGAGTGGGCCAGGAGTCACTGCTACACTGAGTGGGCCAGGAGTCACTGCTACACTGAGTGGGCCGGTAGTCACTGCTACACTGAGTGGGCCAGTAGTCACTGCTACACTGAGTGGGCCAGTAGTCACTGCTACACTGAGTGGGCCAGGAGTCACTGCTACACTGAGTGGGCCGGTAGTCACTGCTACACTGAGTGGGCCAGGAGTCACTGCTACACTGAGTGGGCCGGTAGTCACTGCTACACTGAGTGGGCCAGTAGTCACTGCTACACTGAGTGGGCCAGTAGTCACTGCTACACTGAGTGGGCCGGTAGTCACTGCTACACTGAGTGGGCCAGTAGTCACTGCTACACTGAGTGGGCCAGGAGTCACTGCTACACTGAGTGGGCCAGGAGTCACTGCTACACTGAGTGGGCCAGTAGTCACTGCTACACTGAGTGGGCCAGTAGTCACTGCTACACTGAGTGGGCCAGGAGTCACTGCTACACTGAGTGGGCCAGGAGTCACTGCTACACTGAGTGGGCCAGGAGTCACTGCTACACTGAGTGGGCCAGGAGTCACTGCTACACTGAGTGGGCCAGGAGTCACCGCTACACTGAGTGGTTGTTCATGTGGTTTCTGTTGCTCCAGGCCAGGGTTGCTGCTGTGTCTGGTTGTTAATGCTCTGAGTGTGTGTGTGTGTGTGTGTCTGTGTGTGTGTGTGTGTGTGTGTGTGTGTGTGTGTCTGTGTGTTCCAGGGCCGGCGGTGTGTGTTGAAGGATTGCTGTAAGATCCTAGACAACACAGTTCTTCCTCCTGAGACTGTGGTTCCTCCCTTCACCGTGTTCTCAGGATGCCCAGGTCAGAACACACCTCCTCCTCTACCTCCTCCTCCTCTACCCCCTCCTCCCCCTCCCCCTCCCCCTCCTCCTCCTCCTCCTCCCTCCCTCCTCCTCCTCCCCCCTCCCCCCTCCTCCTCCTCCCCCCCTCCCCCCTCCCTCCTCCTCCTCCCCCCCTCCCTCCTAACTCCTCCTCCCCTCCTCTCCTCCTCCTCCTCCTAACTCTCCTCCTCCTCTCCCCCTCTAACCCCTCCTCCTCCTCCTCCTCCTCTTCCTCCTCCCCCTCTACCTCCTCCTCCTCCCCCCCCTCTACTCTTAAAAAAAAAAAATCCTACTCAATGACATCATGGTTTTTGCATATGTAGACACTGGTGCTGGAGATAATGAATGAGGTTGAAAAGTGATGGAAATGCCCTTTAAAACTCTTTCTAACTGGTGTCTCCCCCTCTACCTTCTCCTCCTCCCCCTCTACCTTCTCCTCCTCCCCCTCCTACCTTCTCCTCCCCCCCTCTACCTTCCCCTCCTCCCCCTCTCTCTCTCTCTCAGGTCTGTTTTCAGGAGAACTGCCAGAGTGTACCCAGGACCTGATGATTGATGTGACCAAGAGTTACTACCAGAAATTCCTCTCTCTCAGCCAGATATAACCCCCTTAACCTACCCTACATTAACCTACCCTACCTTAACCTACCCTACCTTAACCTACCCTACCTTAACCTACCCTACCTTAACCTACCCTACCCTACCCTTAACCTACCCTACCTTAACCTACCCTACCTTAACCTACCCTGCCTTAACCTACCCTACCTTAACCTACCCTATCCAGATATAAGCCCCTACCCTACTCTACCCTACCCTACTCTACACCATCCAGATATAACCCCCTACCCCTACATATGTTGGAAATGACGTTTACAACGTGCAATCAGATTGAATCCCAGCCCTACTCTCATTATAGTTGACAATAATAAACGGTGTTAAAGCAGTGTGTCTATCTGTTACAACAGATCTTTGAGAATGAATGGTTTAATTTCCCTTAGTTCGTCCGATTAGAACCAGGGTGTATCCATTAGTCGGACTCCGTTTGCAAAACGTTTTTTTTGCTTCAAAAAAAGGTTTACTCAGTCCAAACGCTCTTCGACGTGACTGTTGGGTTCTTAAAAAACGGAAGTTGTAGTTCAATGTAGTTTGATGCTTTTCCGCGCGTTTCCATTCCAATCTGAATAATCTGCGAAATGGTTGGCTGAAGCTGCACATGTATAAACTCTAGGTAGATTCTTCCAAGCTTCCAAGGAGAGACACGACTGAACTACAACTTCGATTTGAGACCAAATAGGAACTCAACAGCGTTTGGAGTAAAAGCTTTTCTATTTGCGAAACATTTTGCGACAGACGAAATGTATTTTTTTTGCAACGCAAGCCGACTGATTATACACCCCCAGGTCTCAGGTGTCACCAGTCATGCTGCTCTGGCGCCATCCTGTGGACTGCTGGGAACATAGCTTCAACGCCATTATTTATTTATTTTATTTTTAGTCATTTAGCAGACGCGCTTATCCAGAGTGATTTACAGGAGCAATTAGGGTTAAGTGACTTGCTCAAGGGCACATCGACAGATTTTTCAACCTAGTCGGCTTCGGGGATTAGAACCAGCGACCTTTCGGTTACTGGCACAACGCTACTCTTAACCACTAAGCTACCTGCCGCCCTTTACATTCATACAGCTTTATATATCCAACAAGAGGCCATGGTGCTGGTGAAAGCAGAGTGAATATAAAATACATCAGATACATACATGTATACAGCCAGCCATGCAGCCTAAGCGCTCTATTCAATCAGTCATCACTGAAGCAGCCTAAGAGCTCTATTCAATCAGTCATCACTGAAGCAGCCTAAGAGCTCTATTCAATCTGTCAATCACTGAAGCAGCAAGAGCTCATTCAATCAGAAGCACTGAGCAGCCTAAGAGCTCTATTCAATCAGTCATCACTGAAGCAGCCTAAGAGCTCTATTCAATCAGTCATCACTGAAGCAGCCTAAGAGCTCTATTCAATCAGTCATCACTGAAGCAGCCTAAGAGCTCTATTCAATCAGTCATCACTGAAGCAGCCTAATTCAATCTCAGCCTATTCAATCAATCATCACTGAAGCAGCCTAAGAGCTCTATTCAATCTGTCATCACTGAAGCAGCCTAAGAGCTCTATTCAATCTGTCATCAGAATATAAAACAGCAACACCTCCACCACTGGCAGTTCTGTCTTTTCTGTAAATATTATAACCTTGTATTGCTACCACTGTATCATCAAAGGTATTATCTAAGTGAGTTTCAGAGATTGTCAGAATATGAATGTCGTCTGTTACTAGCAAATTGTTAATTTAATGAACCTTGTTTCTTAAGCTACATATGTTAACGTGGGCTATTTTGAGCACTTTTCTGGGATGCTTGATTATTTTTCTTGCTTTACTGGGAAGCTTAGCAGAGGTAGACATCATCTAGACAAAACAGGCACATGATTACTCCATCCAATAGCTGTAGGATCAGCAGAAGCATTCAGGGCAGTTAAGAGGGACATAAATTAGGTTCCTTACATTGTGTCTACCAACGCCCCTGGGATAATGTAACATTCGCTAAAGCATTATGATGACTGAGCGACACAATGGTAGGGATTAACATTTACATTTTTAGTCATTTAGCAGACGCTCTTATCCAGAGCGACTTACAGGAGCAAGTAGGGTTAAGTGCCTTGCTCAAGGGCACATCGACAGATTTTTCACCTAGTCGGCTCGGGGGATTAGAACCAGCGACCTTTCGGTTACTGGCACAACGCTCTTAACCACTAAGCTACCTGAGCTGGGCTTGGGTCATTGATAAATCATTGTCTCAATGGAGCTTTAGCGAGAGAGGGAGAGCGAGAGAGAGGACGTCACATATACACTACCAGTCAAAAGTTTGGACACACCTACTCATTCGAGGGTTTTTCTTAATTTTTTACTATTTTCTACATTGTAGAATAGTAGTGAAGACATCAAAACTATGAAATAACACATATTGAATCATGTAGTAACCAAAAAAAGTGTTAAACAAATCAAAATCTATTTTATATTTCAGTTTCTTCAAAGCAGCCACCCTTTGCCTTGCTGACAGCTTTGCACACTCTTGGCATTCTCTCAACCAGCTTCATGAGGTAGTCACCTGGAATGCATTTCAATTAACAGGTGTGCCTTGTTAAAAGTTAATTTTTGGAATTTCTTTCCGTCTTAATGCGTTTGAGCCAATCAGCTGTGTTGTGACAAGGTAGGGGGGTATACAGAAGATAGCCCTATTTTGTAAAAGACCAAGTCCATATTATGGCAAGAACAGCTCAAATAAGCAAAGAGAAACGACAGTCCATCATTACTTTAAGACATGAAGGTCAGTCAATCCGGAAAATTTCAAGAACTTTGAACGTTTCTTCAAGTGCAGTCGCAAAAAAAAGCATCAGGCTATGATGAAGACCCAGAGTTACCTCTGCTGCAGAGGATAAGTTCATTATAATAATAATATGCCATTTAGCAGACGCTTTTATCCAAAGCGACTTACAGTCATGCGTGCATACATTTATTTTTTTGTGTATGGGTGGTCACGGGGATCGAACCCACTACCCTGGCGTTACAAGCGCCGTGCTCTACCAGCTGAGCTACAGAGGACCACATTAGCGTTAACAGCCTCAGAAGTTGTAGCCCAAATAAATTCTTCACAGAGTTCAAGTAACAGACACATCTCAACATCAACTGTTCAGAGGAGACTGTGTGATTTAAAAAATATATATATTTGACCTTTATTTAACCAGGTAAGCCAGTTGAGAACAAGTTCTCATTTACAACTGCGACCTGGCCAAGATAAAGCAAAGCAGTGCGATAAAAACAACAACACAGAGTTACATATGGGGTAAAACAAAACATAAAGTCAAAAATACAACAGAAAATAATGGTATACAAAGGTGGTGTAGTAAGTTATGGGGGTGACCAGTGAGATATACCTGCTGGAGCGCAGAATACTACGGGTGGGTGTTAACTACTGGAGTGACAATGTGAGCTAAGAGAGAGGCTGGGGTTTGCCTATGAGTGATTTATATATGGCCTGGGGCCAGTGGGTTGGGCGGGCTAATATTCAGATGGGCTGTGCCACAAGAGCGTGACAGGTCACAGTGGTGGGTATTATATGGGGCTTTGTGAGGGAGATAATGACTGTGATAGACTACAGAGAATTTTTGCAGTAGAGTGTCCAGTCTATTTGTAAATGACATCGCCGAAGGAATGGGATCAAAGGATCGTGTAGGATAGTCAGTTTGACGAGGGCATGTTTGGCAGCACAGAGTGAAGGAGGCTTTGTTGCGAAATAGAAGCCGATTCTAGATTTAACTTTGGATTGGAGATTTATAGATGTGAGTCTGGAAGGCGACAAATATTTACATTTTAGTATTTAGGGACAGCCAACAAGAGTGTACTTACAGTTAGTCAATACATTATTATTTTTTTTATACTGGGTAGTATATGGGGCTTTGAACAAAATGCAACCCTGGCACTGCAATAGACTACATCCAATATCAACTGAGCTACATCCCTGCCGGCTATTCCCTAAATGACCCTGGCCGAAGTCTGGGATCAAGTGCGCCGCCCAGTCAGTTTTACGAGGTCGCGTTTGGCAGCATGAGTGACAGAGGCTTGGATTCGAAATAGGAAGCCGAGTGACAGAGTTAGCACTTGGATTGGAGATGCTTAATGTGAGTCTCTAAGGAGATCTTACAAATCTAATCAAATCAAATTTTATTGGCCACATGCGTCAAATACAACAGGTGCAGACATTACAGTGAAATGCTTACTTACAGCCCTTAACCAACAATGCATTTATTTTTTTTAATTAAAAAAAGTAAAATAAAACAACAACAAAAAAAGGTGTTGAGAAAAAAAGAGCAGAAGTAAAATAAAATAACAGTAGGGAGGCTATATATACAGGGGGGTACCGGTGCAGAGTCAATGTGCGGGGGCACCGGCTAGTTGAGGTAGTTGAGGTAATATGTACATGTGGGTAGAGTTAAAGTGACTATGCATAAATAATTAACAGAGTAGCAGCAGCGTAAAAAGGATGGGGTGGGGGGGGGGGGTGCAAATAGTCCGGGTAGCCATGATTAGCTGTTCAGGAGTCTTATGGCTTGGGGGTAGAAGCTGTTGAGAAGTCTTTTGGACCTAGACTTGGCGCTCCGGTACCGCTTGCCGTGCGGTAGCAGAGAGAACAGTCTATGACTAGGGTGGCTGGAGTCTTTGACAATTTTGAGGGCCTTCCTCTGACACCGCCTGGTATAGAGGTCTTGGATGGCAGGAAGCTTGGCCCCAGTGATGTACTGGGCCATACGCACTACCCTCTGTAGTGCCTTGCAGTCGGAGGCCGAGCAGTTGCCATACCAGGCGGTGATGCAATCAGTCAGGATGCTCTCGATGGTGCAGCTGTAGAATTTTTTGAGGATCTGAGGACCCATGCCAAATCTTTTCAGTCTCCTGAGGGGGAATAGGCTTTGTCGTGCCCTCTTCACGACTGTCTTGGTGTGTTTGGACCATGATAGTTTGTTGGTGATGTGGACACCAAGGAACTTGAAGCTCTCAACCTGTTCCACTACAGCCCCGTCGATGAGAATGGGGGCGTGCTCAGTCCTCTTATTTTTCCTGTAGTCCACAATCATCTCCTTTGTCTTGATCACGTTGAGGGAGAGGTTGTTATCCTGGCACCACACGGCCAGGTCTCTGACCTCCTCCTTATAGGCTGTCTCATCGTTGTCGGTGATCAGGCCTACCACTGTTGTGTCGTCGGCAAACTTAATGATGGTGTTGGAATCGTGCCTGGCCATGCAGTCATGGGTGAACAGGGAGTACAGGAGGGGACTGAGCACGCACCCATGAGGGGCCCCCGTGTTGAGGATCAGTGTGGCAGATGTGTTGTTACCTACCCTTACCACCTGGGGGCGGCCCGTCAGGAAGTCCAGGATCCAGTTGCAGAGGGAGGTGTTTAGTCCCAGGATCCTTAGCTTAGTGATGAGCTTTGAGGGCACAATGGTGTTGAATGCTGAGCTGTAGTCAATGAATAGCATTCTCACGTAGGTGTTCCTCTTGTCCAGGTGGGAAAGGGCAGTGTGGAGTGCAATAGAGATTGCATCATCTGTGGATCTGTTGGGGCGGTATGCAAATTGGAGTGGGTCTAGGGTTTCTGGGATCATGGTGTTGATGTGAGCCATGACCAGCCTTTCAAAGCACTTCATGGCTACAGACGTCAGTGCTACGGGTCGGTAGTCATTTAGGCAGGTTATCTTAGTGTCCTTGGGCACGGGGACTATGGTGGTCTGCTTGAAACATGTTGGTATTACAGACTCAGTCAGGGACATGTTGAAAATGTCAGTGAAGACACTTGCCAGTTGGTCAGCACATTCTCGGAGTGCACGTCCTGGTAATCTGTCTGGCCCTGCGGCCTTGTGAATGTTGACCTGCTTAAAAGTCTTACTCACATCGGCTACGGAGAGCGTGATCACATAGTCATCCGGAACAGCTGGTGCTCTCATGCATGCTTCAGTGTTGCTTGTCTCGAAGCGAGCATAGAAGTGGTTTAGCTCGTCTGGAAGTCTTGTGTCACTGGGCAGCTCGCGGCTGTGCTTCCCTTTGTAGTCTGTAATAGTTTTCAAGCCCTGCCACATCCGACGAGCATCAGAGCCGGTGTAGTACGATTCAATCTTAGTCCTGTACTGACTTTTTGCCTGTTTGATGGTTCGTCGGAGGGCATAGCGGGATTTCTTATAAGCGTCCGGGTTAGAGTCCCGCTCCTTGAAAGCGGCAGCTCTACCCTTTAGCTCAGTGCGGATGTTTCCTGTAATCCATGGCTTCTGGTTGGGGTATGTACGTACGGTCACTGTGGGGACGACATCATCGATGCACTTATTGATGAAGCCAGTGACTGATGTGGTGTACTCCTCAATGCTATCTGAAGAATCCCGGAACATGTTCCAGTCTGTGCTAGCAAAACAGTCCTGTAGCTTAGCATCTGCGTCATCTGACCACTTTTTTATTAACCGAGTCACTGGTGCTTCCTGCTTTAGTTTTTGCTTATAAGCAGGAATCAGGAGGATAGAGTTATGGTCAGATTTGCCAAATGGAGGGCGAGGGAGAGCTTTGTATGCGTCTCTGTGTGTGGAGTAAAGGTGGTCTAGAGTTTTTTTTTCCTCTGGTTGCACATTTAACATGCTGGTAGAAATTAGGTAGAACTGATTTAAGTTTCCCTGCATTAAAGTCCCCCTGCCACTAGGAGCGCTGCCTCTGGATGAGCGTTTTCCTGTTCACTTATGGCGTTATACAGCTCATTCAGTGCAATCTTAATGCCAGCATTGGTTTGTGGTGGTAAATAGACAGCTATGAAAAATATAGATGAAAACTCTCTTGGTAAATAGTGTGGTCTACAGCTTATCATAAGATACTCTACCTCAGGCGAGCAAAACCTCGAGACTTCCTTAGTATTTGATTTTGTGCACCAGCTGTTGTTTACAAATATACACAGACCGCCACCCTTTGTCTTACCGGAGTCAGCCGTTCTATCCTGCCGATGTAGCGTATAGCCCGCTAGCTGTATGTTATCCATGTCGTCGTTCAGCCACGACTCGGTGAAACATAAGATATTACAGTTTTTAATGTCCCGTTGGTAGGATAACCGTAATCTTAGGTCATCTAATTTATTTTCAAATGATTGAAGATTGGCTAATAGGATTGATGGGAGAGGCAGTTTACTCGCTCGCCGTCGGATCCTTACAAGGCACCCCGACCTACGTCCACGATATCTCCGTCTCTTTCTCATGCGAATGAGGGGATTTGGGCCTTGTCGGGTGTCTGTAGGATATCCTTTGTGTCCAACTTGTTGAATAAATAATCTTCGTCCAATACGAGGTGAGTAATCGCTGTCCTGATATCCAGAAGCTCTTTTTGGTTATAAGAGACGATGGCAGAAACATTATGTACAAAATAAATTACAAATAACGCGGAAAAACACACATAATAGTACAATCGGTTAGAGGGCTGTAAAACGGCAGCCATCTTCTCCGGCGCCATTCTATTCTCGACGGGTATTTGTAGTTGTCCACATATTCTAGGTCAGACCCGTCGAGAGTGGTGATTCTAGTCGGGTGGGCGGGTGCCAGCAGCGTTCGATTGAAAAGCATGCATTTAGTTTTACTAGCGTTTAAGAGCAGTTGGAGGCTACTGAAGGAGTGTTGTATGGCGTTGAAGCTCGTTTGGAGGTTTGTTAACACAGTGTCCAATGAAGGGCCAGATGTATACAAAATGGTGTCGTCTGCGTAGAGGTGGATCTGAGAATCACCAGCAGCAAGAGCTGTCAAAATAACGAAAAACTCTTGAATGAGTAGGTGTGTCCAAACTTTTGACTGGTAGTGTATATATATAACAATAATATATATATATATATATATATATATATATATATATATATATATATATATATATATTATCGTTTTATACGCACAAAACAATTTAGGCAACAGGGATCTTGATCAAGGAAGGGATTGAATTTCTCTGCTGTAACCAAGAAACTTGATCTTTGACATCTAGCCACTTAGCTAGCAAGTTAGCAAAGCAAACGCATAGCTGGAGCCCTGAGCTGGATATCATTTATTTGACACATCTTAGATTTCTTACAGTTATACTTAATATACATTAGTGCAACACATTCGGGCAGAAAATAGCTTCATATTTATCAGATGACAACAGAAACGCAACGCTATTTTGGCTGGCAGCCAAACAGGTAAAATGAGCTTACAATGAAAAAGCAAGGTCTTTTTTTGGCGAAAACGATGACATCATATTTCTAATGCTTATCGTATAAATAAATAAGCCAGCTACATTTCCTAATGTTTTGCTTAAAGTTAATCGTGCATTTTACCGGAGAAAAAGTAGTCTGGCTAAACCAAGAAAAGTACCAGAGAAAAGTAGCTCCACATCAGTCTGCTGATAAAATGCCCCGTTCCTGAATTCTCATCCTGAGTGGAGAAGTGAAACTGAAGCACAAAGTTAGTCTGAAGCAGAAATTACAGTAAGAAGCATTTTAGATCTGCGCTTACAAAAAAACACAGCAAGAGATTTCTTACACGTTTTATATATTTTTTTTACTGCGTGAAAAATGAAGAATTCTGCATTAACGCCACCTCTATGTTTAACTTCCTAGTTATCTAAGTAAGTTACTGAATTAATGACGTGACATCATATTGTTTAAGCTTTCTGCAGTGTTCGAGAAGTCAAAGCCCTTTGGATGAGTTATCTGTACAGCTGCCACTGCTATCATTTGATTTCCTTGAGTTTTTTCTCCTCAGTTCTCGGCCAGTCTGCTCCTCCCCCATCCTCTCTGAGCAGAGCAGGCCTTTATGGTAGAGTGGCCAGACGGAATCCACTCCTCAGTAAAAGGCACATGACACCCCGCTTGGAGTTTGCCAAAAGGCACCTAAAAACTCTCAGACCATGAGAAACAAGATTATCTGGTCTGATGAAACCAAGATTGAACTCTTTGGCCTGAATGCCAAACGTCACGTCTGGAGGAAACCTGGCACCATCCCTACGGTGAAGCATGGTGGTGGCAGCATCATGCTGTGGGGGTGTTTTTCAGCGGCAGGGACTGGGAGACTAGTCAGGATCGAGGGAAAGATGAACGGAGCAAAGTACAGAGAGATCCTTGATGAAAACCTGCTCCAGAGCGCTCAGGACCTCAGACTGGGGCGAAGGTTCACCTTCCAACAGGACAACGACCCTAAGCACACAGCCAAGACAACAAGTCTCAATGTCCTTGAGTGGCCCAGCCAGAGCCCGGACTTGAACCCGATCTAACATCTCAGGAGAGACCTGAAAATAGCTGTGCAGCGACGCTCCCTGAATCCAGGGTTGATCCCTCAGACCTTCTCTCTGACTCACCCTGTCACGTCCTGGCTCTGTGGACTCTTAATTGTTGAGCCAGGGTGTGGATTTTCTATGTTTTGTTTTCTATGTTTTTGGTTCTAGTTCGTTTTGATCTATGTTGGCCAGGGTGGTTCCCAATCAGAGGCAGCTGTAGCTCGTTGTCTCTGATTGGGGTCCATACTTAGGCAGCCTTGTGGCATGTTAGGTTGTGGGATCTTGTTCCGTAAGGTTTTGTGTATAACCTAGGACTTCACGTATCGTTTGGTTTATTGTTTTGGTTCGTGTGTGTACTCAATAAAGTATGTAGGCTTATCACGCTGCGGCTTGGTCCGCTTCATCTGTCGACGATCGTGACACACCCCTTGCTCATGACTCCAGGATCTCCCTTAAACAGCCCTTCTCTCTGACTCACCCCCTGCTCATGACTCCAGGGTCTCCCTCAAACAGCCCCTTCTCTCTGACTCACCCCTTGCTCATGACTCCAGGGTCTCCCTCAAACAGCCCCTTCTCTCTGACTCACCCCCTGCTCATGACTCCAGGGTCTCCCTCAAACAGCCCTTCTCTCTGACTCACCCCCTGCTCATGACTCCAGGATCTCCCTTAAACAGCCCCTTCTCTCTGACTCACCCCCTGCTCATGACTCATTAGCTAGAAACACTGTAGTGCAACGCATCGGACGATTGTTTGTTCAATGTGTCAATGTGTTTTGTAATTGTCCCTCTCCAAACAAACCAAATAATAACAAAGATTGTCGTTGATGCGTCACAATTTTCCTTGTCATTAAAAGGCAAAGACTATTTTTCACTTCCTTTTAGAAGTTGTGCTGTGACAACAACATTACCTGCCTGATCCTTTTTAAATACAAACACCTTCTAACTTCATTATTTTTTATTTTTGTCGTCATTTTATCAAAAGCTCTCATCCAGAGCGACCTACAGGAGCAATTAGGGTTAAGTGCCTCGCTCAAAGGCACATCGACAGATGTTTCATCTAGTCGGCTCAGGGATTCGAACCAGCGACCTTTTTGGTTCCTGGCCCAACGCTAGGCTACCTGCTGCCCGTTCTCACTCTTACTGAATCAGGATTGATAAACATTTTGAACATCCGACTGCTTCAGACCTTCCTCTGAAAGGGCATCTTTAACATTTTACTTTCACTTCACAGTAAGTAAATATAAAGACATGTTGCTCGCCATCATGGGACGCTGAGAACATCCTCTGGCGCCATCATGGGACTGCTGAGAACACATGCAGTAAATATAAAGACATGTTGCTCTGGCGCCATCCTGTGGACTGCTGAGAACACAGTAAATATAAAGACATGTTGCTCTGGCGCCATCCTGTGGACTGCTGAGAACACATGCAGTAAATATAAAGACATGTTGCTCTGGCGCCATCCTGTGGACTGCTGAGAACACAGTAAATATAAAGACATGTTGCTCTGGCGCCATCCTGTGGACTGCTGAGAGAACACATGCAGTAAATATAAAACATGTTACTCTGGCGCCATCCTGTTGACTGCTTGAGAAACACATGCAGATAAATATAAAGCCATGTTGCTCTGTAAATATAAAAGACATGTTGCTCTGGCGCCATCCTGTGGACTGCTGAGAACACATGCAGTAGTTCTTATCCCACAAGAGGCTCTGTGAAGTAACAACACCAGACACCTTCACTCAGGAATAAAAAAGTTTATTTTAGATGACAGGGAACATCCTTCAGGACAATGTTTTGATCATTACAATAATCAGCAACAATACAATGTCAAAAGTACAGTTGTATACCAGCCTTGGAAACCCTCCCACAGTTCTGGGAGCATCAGAGGGAAATTATTGCAGACAGTTAGCTTGTCTATGACAGCCAGAACACACAGCCATCTCCTCTCTTCCTCCTCCTCCTCCTCCTCCTCCTCCTCCTCCTCCTCCTCCTCCTCCAGGTCCATCACAGTCTCTCAAGAGTTAAAAAGACAAGGCTTCTGATAGGTTGAAGGTCAGGTTCCATCACAGCTAAAACGACCTGAAGCCTGGGTTCTAAAACTTCCTGAAGCCTGGTTCTAGAGCGTCCTGAAGCCTGGTTCTAGAACATCCTGAAGCCTGGTTCTAGAACGTCCTGAAGCCTGGTTCTACAACGCCTTGAAGCCTGGTTCTAGAACATCCTGAAGCCTGGTTCTACAACGTCCTGAAGCCTGGTTCTACAACGTCCTGAAGCCTGGTTCTACAACGTCCTGAAGCCTGGTTCTACAACGTCCTAAAGCCTGGTTCTACAACGTCCTGAAGCCTGTTTCTACAACGTGCCTGAAGCCTGGTTCTAGAACGTCCTGAAGCCTGGTTCTACAACGTCCTGAAGCCTGGTTCTAGAACGTCCTGAAGCCTGTTTCTACAACGTCCTGAAGCCTGTTTCTACAATGTCCTGAAGCCTGGTTCTACAACGTCCTGAAGCCTGTTTCTACAACGTCCTGAAGCCTGTTTCTAGAACGTCCTGAAGCCTGGTTCTACAACGTCCTGAAGCCTGGTTCTACAACGTCCTGAAGCCTGTTTCTAGAACTTCCTGAAGCCTGGTGGTGCTGTTTCAAAAACACACAGTCTCTTATAATTCGAGTCTTTTATCAGATGGGAGCACAGATTCACCTCCATGCCAAAGATCCATCATCATCATAATCCATTATGTATAAACCTTCATCAGGGTTAATTGTATACTGAGTTATAATACACATCAGATTCTCTTGATATAAATAATGTGTAGGGTTTTGGTAATTAGTGGATTGATCATGTGGGGAGCGACACGAGGAAAGCCAACGCTGAGCATCTGACCTGAAAGTCACTTCTGGGTGGGGTTCTGAGATAAACCAGACCCAGAACCTGTCTCCATGGTTCCCCTCTCTGTAACAGCCATGGCAGCCTGGACAGTGTCCCACTGACTCAGTAGATACACACTAAACCACCCGGCACATATAGCATTGGACATTAATAAAATAAAGATATGTTTCATCAGTATCACAGCCTATACCAACCAAAACATGAGCCCAGTGCATTTAAGATAGTCATTCTACAAACATCGGAAACATCTGGATTTTTATTTTTTATATATATCAAAAAGAATGTCAAAAAGATCCGGATGTCTTTTTTTTTTTAAATATATATTTTTCTCAGCAACATGCAAATAGTCAAAAGCGATTCCTCATTAAAAAAGAAAAAACCCATCTGAGGATTCAAATACATCTGTGAAACTCTTCAACTATTAGTATTAGTTGTTTTTATTTTCTACCAAATTGTATTGACTACTATGGCAACAGAGAAAAGGTTCTGTCTCTAAATCAAATATAAATATGAGAGGAGATTCTATAGCTGGAGACACCTCTGACTCTAAAGTTCAGGGGTCAAACTAGTTGACCTGAGGGGGGCGGGGTCAGTCAGATGGACATCAGGCTTTTACTTCCTAGTAAACAAAACATTGTCTCATCATCCAATCAGAAGTCTCTTCCTCAGTGAGATCAAACAGGGTAGAATAGAAGGAGAAACAGGAAGCTCCTCTCTAGTGATAAATAACAAACATGTTTATGGATATATTTTCTGATATATAGTCATCATCTACATGCATACTGCTGGTGGGTGGGGTTAGAGATGGTGGGGTGGGGTTAGAGATGGTGGGGGTGGGGTTAGAGATGGTGGGGTGGGGTTAGAGATGGTGGGGTGGGGTTAGAGATGGGGGAGATGGGGGGTGGGGTTAGAGATGGAGGGGGTGGGTGGGGGTTAGAGATGGAGGGGTGGGGTTAGAGATGGAGGAGATGGTGGGTGGGGTTCAAGATGGAGGGGGGGGTTAGAGATGGAGGGGGGGGGTTAGAGATGGAGGGGGTGGGGTTAGAGGGGGGTGGGGTTAGAGATGGATGGAGGGGGGTGGGGTTAGAGATGGAGGGTGGGGTTAGGGGTTAGAGATGGAGGGGTGGGGTTAGAGATGGAGGGGGTGGGGTTAGAGATGGAGGGGGTGGGGTTAGAGATGGTGGGGTGGGGTTAGAGATGGAGGGGTGGGGTTAGAGATGGGGTTAGGGGTGGGGGGGTTAGAGATGGGTGGGGTAGGGGGTGGGTGGGGTTAGAGATGGTGGGGTGGGGTTAGAGATGGATGGTGGGGTAGAGATGGTGGGGTGGGGTTAGAGATGGGGTTTAGAGATGGAGGGGGTGGGGTTAGAGATGGAGGGTGGGGTTAGAGATGGAGGGGTGGGGTTAGAGATGGGGGTTAGAGATGGAGGGTGGGGTTAGATGATGGAGGGGTGGGGTTAGAGATGGAGGGGGTTAGGTGGGGTGATGGAGGGGGGGGGGTTAGAGATGGAGGGGGGGGTGGGGATGGTGGGATGGGGTTAGAGATGGTGGTAGAGGTTGAGATGGTGGGGGGGTTAGAGATGGGGGGTGGGGTTAGAGATGGAGGGGTGGGGTTAGAGATGGAGGGGGTGGGTTAGAGATGGTGGGGTGGGGTTAGAGATGGAGGGGTGGGGTTAGAGATGGAGGGGGTGGGGTTAGAGATGGAGGGGTGGGGTTAGAGATGGAGGGTGGGGTTAGAGATGGAGGGGTGGGGTTAGAGATGGAGGGTGGGGTTGGAGGGTGGGGGGGTTAGAGATGGAGGGTGGGGTTAGAGATGGAGGGTGTGGGGTTAGAGATGGAGGGGGTGGGGTTAGAGGCCGGAGGGGGGGGGTGAGATGGAGGGGTGGGGTTCGAGATGGAGGGTGGGGTTAGAGATGGAGGGTGGGGTTAGAGATGGAGGGGTGGGGTTAGAGATGGAGGGGTGGGGTTAGAGATGGAGGGGGTGGGGTTAGATGGTAGTGGGGTTAGGAGGGGGGTTTTAGAGGGGTTTAGAGATGGAGGGGGTGGGGTTAGAGGGGGTTATAGATAGGAGAGCAGTGTTTAGAGATGAAACTTCGTCACCCTAAAATAACTCTGGTCCACAACCTAGTCTAGGGTAAGGTTATAGTAAGGTGTGGTTGAGGGGGGGGGTCTATCTCTACAGGTGGATATGGCCTGAGTCTGCTGGAGAGATGCATGATACTGTCACAGCCCCGTGCACAGCAGGTTAGGTATATATACTGTATGTAAAACAGGCCGACCAGGCGGATTACAGGCGCACCTAAACGTGACTTATCTACCCGACCCTCAGACAGGGCTGACTGGTTCCTGGAACTAGCTAGGAACACCATTAGTAGAGTTATGTTGTAGGGTTGGGGAACGACACATTACTGCACTCTGGATACAGGTGGTCAGTTTGGTTCTCTTTAGTTATCTACACAAACACGTCCCAGTCCTCCTCTCCTCTCTTCTCCTCTCCTCTCCTCTCCTCTCTTCTCCTCTCCTCACTTCTCCTCCTCTCTTCTCCTCTCCTCTCTCTCCTCTCCTCTCTCCTCTCCTCTCTTCTCCTCTCCTCACTTCTCCTCCTCTCTTCTCCTCCTCTCCTCTCTTCTCCTCTCTTCTCCTCTCCTCTCTTCTCCTCCTCTCTTCTCCTCCTCCTCCTCCTCCTCCTCCTCCTCTCTCCTCCTCCTCTCCTCTCCTCCTCCTCCTCCTCCCTTCTCTCCTCCTCTCTTCTCCTCCTCCTCTTCTCACTTCTCCTCTCTCCTTCTCCTCCTCTCTTCTCCTCACCTCTCCTCACTTCTCTCTCTTCTCCTCCTCCTCTCCTCTCCTCTCCTCTCCTCTCCTCTCCTCTCCTCTCCTCCTCTCCTCTCCTCTCCTCTCCTCTCCTCTCCTCTCTCCTCCTCTCCTCTCCTCTCTTCTCCTCCTCTCTTCTCCTCCTCTCCTCTCCTCTCTTCTCCTCCTCTCCTCTCCTCCTCCTCTCCTCTCCTTCCTCCTCTCCTCTCTTCTCCTCCTTCTCCTCTCCTCTCTTCTCTCCTCCTCCTCTCCTCTCTCTCTCCTCCTCCTCTCTCTCTCCTCTCATCTCCTCACTTCTCCTTCCCTCCTCTCCTCACCGTAAACCTAATCTCATCCCCTGCAGAGGGCGCCAGACCCAGTCAAGGCTAAACAGTTGACTTCACTCAAATTTGTGAAGAAACTTCAAGCTTGAAAAAAAAATAAAGTAACAGGATATACTTTTGGTTTACATTATGTTAACTCAAAAAAAAAACATGAGTTCAAGATTAAGAACTGGTTTCCTTGGTTACTTTTTGAGTAAAGTGAACTTGCTAGCGAACGGTGAACAGTGTTCAGATGAGGCCTCCTTTGATCCCTTTAAATAAAAACATACATTCACAAGAGGACAACCGAACAAAACGACCAACTGGACAGTTCAACTCGTTTTTTTTGTGTGAAAAAAACATTATAGATCTCTAGAAAAAAAAATGTATGTGCATAATGCATAGAGTTATTTCATCCATCCCAGCAATCAAATGTTTTCTGTATGTACAATGTGAGATACACAGAACACACACTGCTCTGTCTGTCTGTCTGTCTGTCTGTCTGTCTGTCTGTCTGTCTGTCTGTCTGTCTGTCTGTCTGTGTCTGTCTGTCTGTCTGTCTGTCTGTCTGTCTGTCTGTCTGTCTGTCTGTCTGTCTGTCTGTCTGTCTGTCTGTCTGTCTGTCTGTCTGTCTGTCTGTCTGTCTGTCTGTCTGTCTGTCTGTAGATAAAGACATGTCCATCAACATCCATGACAGAGAGCATCTGACCAGACTGATGCATATAGGATAAAACACACGTGTCCCCCCCCTCCGCTCCACTGTCTGTTCTGTCTGAGAGATCAATGTGATCATGGACCAGGACAGGAAACAGGAAGTAGGAAACAGGAAGTAGAGCTCCTGTAAAGGACTTGAAGGAGCACCGCGCCCATCACTTCATGTAAGGGTCAGAGGTCAGCCAGGCGCTGGTTCCTGATTGGCTCACGTGAGAGGGCAGAGTGTCGGAAATGTTTGTTCCTGATTGGCTGGCTGGCTGGTGTGAGGAGTGTTAGAAATACTTTGGCTACAGATTTATGTGGCTTTAGTCCTGGTCCTGAACTAAACAACACTGAGTTACTACCACATTATCTCTCTCTCTCTCTCTCTCTCTCTCTCTCTCTCTCTCTCTCTCTCTCTCTCTCTCTCTCTCTCTCTCTCTCTCTCTCTCTCTCTCTCTCTCCTCTCTCTCTCTCTCTCTCTCTCTCTCTCTCTCTCTCTCTCTCTCTCTCTCTCTCTCTCTCTCTCTCTCTCTCTCTCTCTCTCTCTCTCTCTCTCTCTCTCTCTCTCTCTCTCTCTCTCTCTCTCTCTCTCTCTCTCTCTCTCTCTCTCTCTCCATCCAACCGGTCACTGTCCAGATCAGGCCACACCCTCTGGATCGGGTTTAGGCTTTCTGACGAATCCCCTTCCTCGTACCAGTACCAGGCTCTGCTCTCATTGGGCAGTTCTCCTGTTCATCGAGCTAAACCCTGCCCCTCTGTTAAAGTGCGAGGGACTTGTGGCTGGGTCATTGCTCGATAGGCCAGCGGACATGCCACTCACGTATATGTGCTCTGGTTGGTCGAAGGTGAACTGTGGGAGGGGCATGTAGTCACTGTAGAGAGAGGAAGGTCTAGTGTCGGAGTTCAGGGGATGGGTGTGTGTGTGGGACTGGGTGTGTGTGTGGGACGGGGTGTGTGTGTGGGGTGTGTGTGTGTGGGGTGTGTGTGTGGGACTGGGTGTGTGTGTGGGACGGGGTGTGTGTGTGGGACGGGGTGTGTGTGTGGACGGGGTGTGTGTGTGGGAATGAGGTAGGGTGTGTGTACGAATAAGACTGGGAGTGTGGGGCAGGCTGTGTGTGAGTGTGTGTGTCGGGGTGTGTGTTACTGAGCGAGGGAGAGTCTGTACGAGTGTGTGTGTGTTAGTCGGTGTGCGGTGATGTGTCGGCGTAAGCGTCGGCGTGTGTGCAGGCGTCGGCGTGTGTGTGTCGGCGAGGTCGTAGGAGGGCGTCCTGCGTCTCAGCAGCGTGTTGCAGTCTGCCGGCGGCTCCTCCGGGGGCGCACGGCCTGGTGAGCCACGTGGGGGGTGGATGGAGATGCAGGGTGGGCTCATCCGCTTCTTCCCGTGACCTCTGACCTCTGCCCCCTCCCCTAGCGGCGGGTCCTCCGGAGGGGACGGGCAGATCTCCGTGGAGTGTCGTCGCTGGTCGTCAGGACGACGGGGTTCATCCAGGAAGCCCTGGGTGTCTACGCTGAAGCCCTTCCTCGGGTCATGACCTTTTAGGCCCGCCCCCAGCAGACTGAGCGCACTCCCTCGGCTCCTCAGGGAGGCGGGGGAGACGGGGGAGGCGTAGGGGGAGAGGGAGTGACACCGCCCACTTCCATGTCTGTCCCACCAATGGCGTGCAGAGCTGGTGATGTGACACACCTCCTCGTCGGCGGGGTCCGAGAGGGAGGAGGGAGAGGGGGGGCAGGGGGAGAGCAGGGAGGGGGGCCGGGGGGGGAGGCGGGTGGAGAGACAGGGGGAGAGGGGGGAGGGTTGAGAGGGGGTCCTGTCTCTCTACTGAGTCAACACTCTGAACCTCCACTGAGTCCACCTTCACAGCTACCTGGAACACAGAGAGGACACAATGGGAAATATTTGCCACAGTTTTCTGGTGGTAGACCAAGCATGGTGTGTGTGTGTGTGTGTGTGTGTGTGTGTGTGCTCACCTGTCTGCGCAGCCCCCTGGGCGAGGGCCTTGGCGGGGCGATGTGAGGGGGGGTGAGGACAAGTGGAGCAGGGGGAGGAGGGGGAGAGAGGCTGGACAGCGGAGCCTGTTCTTCCCACGGCTGGGAGTAAACAGACGTCACAGAGCCTGAGGAGAGAACACCGACACTAAAACTCAGAGATCAACGTTTGTTTTCCTTCCTCTAAAAGTGGTCTGAACTAGACCACGTTATGTTACCCGTCTTTCTCACTCACGCCAAACAGATTTCTCCTAAGGTGTCTACACAACAGGACCGGCATGGGGTATGGATTCAGCGAGACTGAAGTTCGTTCTGAGGTATAAAACCTGCAAGCTGCTACAGTCAGTCAACAGGAGTCATTGGGTCAGGGCCCGTGTGTATCACTTAGCATGACTGTCTCTGTGGCTAACATGCTACTAGCATCCAGGGGCTGGAACCGGTCGAGGAAACAGAACAGAAATCCGGAAAATAACTAGGGTACAGGAACAGAACCAGAACCAAGAACAAAAGTGATCCATACTGTTCTGGAACAGAACCATTATTTTAAAAAGCATGGGCACCAGTTAATAAAGTTATTTTAAAAGCAGGGCACCGGTTAATAACGTTATTTTAAAAGCATGGGCACCGGTTAATAACGTTATTTTAAAAGCATGGGCACCGGTTAATAACGTTATTTTAAAAGCATGGGCACCGGTTAATAACGTTATTTTAAAAGCATGGGCACCGGTTAATAACGTTATTTTAAAAGCATGGGCACCGGAATAACATTATTTTAAAAAGCATGGGCACCGGTTAATAACGTTATTTTAAAAGCATGGGCACCGGTTAATAACATTATTTTAAAAGCATGGGCACCGGTTAATAACATTATTTTAAAAAGCATCCGGCACCGGTTCCCATAACGTTATTTTAAAAGCATGGGCACCGGTTATGCAACAGCCCTCATTTTAAAAGCAAGACGGATTCCAGCGTTAATAACCCTCCCCCTTTTAAAAAGTGGGCACCGGTTAATATTATTTTAAAAGCATGCCACTGGTTAATAACGTTGAGTTTAAAAGCATGGGCCCCCCCCTAATAACGTGCCCCTTTTTAAAAAGCATGGGCCTCTGCCCCTCCCCTCCCATTATTTTAAAAAAACAAAAGAAAACCCTCCATGCCTATGCCATTTGCCCACAAAAGAAAACGCCAGCGTCTGCCCCTCCCCTAGCTGCCCTCTCACCTATGCTGAAAATCTTTGCCAGTGTGTGTGTAGGCCCCTCCCCCTCCCTCTGCCCCTCCCCCCCCCCCTGCCCCTCCCCCCTCCCCTCCCCCTGCCCCTCCCCCTGAGGATCCTGCCCCTCCCTCTGCCCCTCCCCTCCCCTCCCTGGTTTCGCCAGCAAAGTGATTGAATGGGATCCATCTCTTGATGCTCCTGGACACATCATCAGTGATTTTATGCTTTTTAAAGTTTTAATGCTTTAATAAGAGTATGGTTGCAAAACCAAATAATGTAATCTATGGCAACTTTGCTAATTTATACTAGAATAATTTTTCAAAAAATGTATTCATATAAAATATTCATTTTTTCTTAAATCTTTATATCTGTGTCCAGTGTCTAGTGGATAGACCATACGGTTCAAGAGGAAATAGCCCAAATGAATGAAAAAAAAAAAGCATCAAAGCAACAATGGCATTATTTTCAATGAACTGCAGCTCTTCCAACTATTGACCTTTTCACAACTGCCACCAGTTTGGCGCCAAAATATTTACAACAAAGACATATTGACATAGTCAAATAAAAAAAAAAGTGTGTAAAAATAAAAAGGATATTTCATGCTGAAACCCTCATATTAAACACAAACGGTATTCACTACGTTTATCGGGGTTGTATTTAGGAGAATGTTTACCATCTTTGTCATTGTGATTTTAAAATATAAAATAGCTTATTTTATTATTGGATATATTTTACATGTTATGAAAATTCCATGAAATCCCTGAAAGTTTCCCAAAATTCCGGTAGTTTACTGTAAACTTTGAAAGTTACCGGTAATTTACCCTCCCTTTGCAACCCCTAAATAAGAGTGTGTGTGTGTGTGTACCTGAGGCTTGGTGCAGGAGGCTGGTGTGATCCTCCTGTAGAGGGTAGGTGGCGCTAGCAGGTCGTACAGGAGGAAACATGTAGCTGTCGTTAGGGAGAGAATGCATCCTGGATACGGACATCTTCCTTGGTGACAGAAGCTCCTCCTCCTGGCTGCACTGACATTCCTCCTCCTGTAGAGGGAGACCAGACCAGCTACGTTAGGCTGTCGTGTGTGTGTCCTGTGTGTGAGGGAGACCAGTGTGTGCTACGTGTGTGTGTGTGTGTGTGTGTGTGTGTGTGTGTGTGTGTGTGTGTGTGTGTGTGTGTGTGTGTCCAGTTTAGGGTTGCAAAGTTCCGTTCACTTTCAACAAATTCCCCCGGTGTGCCAGAAATCCTGGTTGAAGGATTCCAGATATCCTGCTTATTTCCTCCTGATTCTGGGAATCATCCAACCAGGATTTAGGGAACACCAGGGAATTTATTGAACACATTTTGCAACCCGAGTCCAGTTCACTGGAGAGCTTATAAAGTGCTGCACTAGCAACACAACACTAATAAAGCCAGCGGTCCAGTTGTCCCTACAGACTACATTTTAGTTCAGAGCGACTTACAGTTAGTGAGTGCATACATTTTTCATTCTGACTATAGACCATCTATACTGCGTCAGCACACTGACTGGACTGGAGGGAACACACTCAGCTACAAACACTCAGTCAGCACACATCCACTGTTCTCTCTCTCTCTCTCTCTCTCTCTCTCTCTCTCTCTCTCTCTCTCTCTCTCTCTCTCTCTCTCTCTCTCTCTCTCTCTCTCTCTCTCTCTCTCTCTCTCTCTCTCTCTCTCTCTCTCTCTCTCTCTCTCTCTCTCTCTCTCTCTCTCTCTCTCTCTCTCTCTCTCTCTCTCTCTCTCTCTCTCTCTCTCTCTCTCTCTCTCTCTGTCTTTAACATGTCTCTCTCTTCTCTCTCTCTCTCTCTCTCTCTCTCTCTCATCTTTAGTCTCTCTCTCTCTCTCTCTCTCTCTCTCTCCGTCTCTCCATGTCTCTCTCTTTTATCTCTAAGTGTTGTTTAGAGTTTACCTTAGTCTTGTGTTTTACCTCAGTAAATTGTTGTTTAACATGTTTAGTCTTGTGTTTTACCTCAGTAAGCTGTTGTTTAACATGTTTAGTCTTGTGTTTTACCTCAGTAAGCTGTTGTTTAACATGTTTGGTCTTGTGTTTTACCTCAGTAAACTGTTTAACATGTTTAGTCTTGTGTTTTACCTCAGTAAGCTGTTGTTTAACATGTTTAGTCTTGTGTTTTACCTCAGTAAGCTGTTGTTTAACATGTTTAGTCTTGTGTTTTACCTCAGTAAGCTGTTGTTTAACATGTTTAGTCTTGTGTTTTACCTCAGTAAGCTGTTGTTTAACATGTTTAGTCTTGTGTTTTACCTCAGTAAGCTGTTGTTTAACATGTTTAGTCTTGTGTTTTACCTCAGTAAGCTGTTGTTTAACATGTTTAGTCTTGTGTTTTACCTCAGTAAGCTGTTGTTTTAACATGTTTAGTCTTGTGTTTTACCTCAGTAAGCTGTTAACATGTTTAGTCTTGTGTTTTACCTCAGTAAGCTGTTGTTTAACATGTTTAGTCTTGTGTGTTTACCCTCAGTAAGCTGTTGTTTAACATGTTGAGTCTTGTGTTTTACCTCAGTAAGCTGTTGTTTAACATGTTTAGTCTTGTGTTTTACCTCAGTAAGCTGTTGTTTAACATGTTTAGTCTTGTGTTTTACCTCAGTAAGCTGTTGTTTAACATGTTTAGTCTTGTGTTTTACCTCAGTAAGCTGTTGTTTAACATGTTTAGTCTTGTGTTTTACCTCAGTAAGCTGTTGTTTAACATGTTGAGTCTTGTGTTTTACCTCAGTAAGCTGTTGTTTAACATGTTGAGTCTTGTGTTTTACCTCAGTAAGCTGTTGTTTAACATGTTTAGAGTCTTGTGTTTTACCTCAGTAAGCTGTTGTTTAACATGTTTAGTCTTGTGTATTTGTTGTTTAACATGTTTAGTCTTGTTGTTTTTACCTCAGTGAGCTGTTGTTTAACATGTTTAGTCTTGTGTTTTACCTCAGTAAGCTGTTGTTTAACATGTTTAGTCTTGTGTTTTACCTCAGTGAAGCTGTTGTTTTTAACATGTTTAGTCTTGTGTTTTACCTCAGTGAGCTGTTGTTTAACATGTTTAGTCTTGTGTTTTACCTCAGTAAGCTGTTGTTTAACATGTTTAGTCTTGTGTTTTTACCTCAGTGAGCTGTTGTTTAACATGTTTTAGTCTTGTGTTTTACCTCAGTAAGCTGTTGTTTAACATGTTTAGTCTTGTGTTACCTCAGTAAGCTGTTGTTTAACATGTTTAGAGTCTTGTGTTTTACCTCAGTAAGCTGTTGTTTAACATGTTTAGTCTTGTGTTTTACCTCAGTGAGCTGTTGTTTAACATGTTTGAGTCTTGTGTTTTACCTCAGTAAGCTGTTGTTTAACATGTTGAGTCTTGTGTTTTACCTCAGTAAGCTGTTGTTTAACATGTTTAGTCTTGTGTTTTACCTCAGTGAGCTGTTGTTTAACATGTTTAGAGTCTTGTGTTTTACCTCAGTGAGCTGTTGTTTAACATGTTTAGTCTTGTGTTTTACCTCAGTGAGCTGTTGTTTAACATGTTGAGTCTTGTGTTTTACCTCAGTAAGCTGTTGTTTAACAGCACAATCACCTTCTCTCCCCATCTCTCTTCCCTCTCTCAGTAACAGGGGCGCTGCATTATCGATCAGCTAGACCACTACGCTCCTTGTGTTAGCCTTCTCCTTCTCTCCTTCTTTCTCAGCATTCTCTCGGTTCATTTCACCGTACTAAGAGTCTGATCAGGTGCAAGAGGCACCATCTGAACTTGTCCAATAAGAACACAGATTTTCCTTTTACTTTGCTAAGCTTTTTTTGTTACGGTATGCTCCTACTGAACAGAGCCCTGGTGTCTGACGTCTGACACTCTCACTACTGTTCTCCACCTATCACCGATCTCTGATCTGTCTGACCTGACCAAGGTCTCTGATCTGTCTGACCTGACCAGGTCTCTGATCTGTCTGACCTGACCAGGTCTCTGATCTGTTCTGACCAAGTCGCTGATCTGTCTGACCTGACCAGGTCTCTCTGATCTGTCTGACACTCTGACCTGTCTCTGATCTGTCTGACCCAGGTCTCTGATCTGTCTGACCAAGTCTCTGATCTGTCTGACCTGACCAGGTCTCTGATCTGTCTGACCTGACCAGGTCTCTGATCTGTCTGACCTGACCAGGTCTCTGATCTGTCTGACCTGACCAAGTCTCTGATCTGTCTGACCTGACCAGGTCCAGGTCTGATCTGTCTGACCAAGTCTCTGATCTGTCTGACCTGACCAGGTCTCTGATCTGTCTGACCTGACCAGGTCTCTGATCTGTCTGACCTGACCAGGTCTCTGATCTGTCTGACCAAGTCTCTGATCTGTCTGACCTGACCAGGTCTCTGATCTGTCTGACCTGACCAGGTCTCTGATCTGTCTGACCTGACCAGGTCTCTGATCTGTCTGACTGACCAAGTCTCTGATCTGTCTGACCTGACCAGGTCTCTGATCTGTCTGACCTGACCAAGTCTCTGATCTGTCTGACCTGACCAAGTCTCTGATCTGTCTGACCTGACCAAGTCTCTGATCTGTCTGACCTGACCAGGTCTCTGATCTGTCTGTCTGACCTGACCAAGTCTCTGATCTGTCTGACCTGACCAGGTCTCTGATCTGTCTGTCTGACCAGGTCTCTGATCTGTCTGACCTGACCAGGTCTCTGATCTGTCTGACCTGACCAGGTCTCTGATCTGTCTGTCTGACCAAGTCTCTGATCTGTCTGACCTGACCAGGTCTCTGATCTGTCTGACCTGACCAGGTCTCTGATCTGTCTGACCTGACCAGGTCTCTGATCTGTCTGACCTGACCAGGTCTCTGATCTGTCTGACCTGACCAAGTCTCTGATCTGTCTGACCTGACCAGGTCTCTGATCTGTCTGACCTGACCAAGTCTCTGATCTGTCTGACCTGACCAAGTCTCTGATCTGTCTGACCTGACCAGGTCTCTGATCTGTCTGACTGACCAGGTCTCTGATCTGTCTGACCTGACCAGGTCTCTGATCTGTCTGACCTGACCAGGTCTCTGATCTGTCTGACCCAGGTCTCTGATCTGTCTGACCTGACCAGGTCTCTGATCTGTCTGACCTGACCAGGTCTCTGATCTGTCTGACCTGACCAGGTCTCTGATCTGTCTGACCTGACCAGGTCTCTGATCTGTCTGACCTGACCAGGTCTCTGATCTGTCTGACCTGACCAGGTCTCTGATCTGTCTGACCTGACCAAGGTCTCTGATCTGTCTGACCTGACCAGGTCTCTGATCTGTCTGACCTGACCAGGTCTCTGATCTGTCTGACCTGACCAGGTCTCTGATCTGTCTGTCCTGACCAGGTCTCTGATCTGTCTGACCTGACCAGGTCTCTGATCTGTCTGACCTGACCAGGTCTCTGATCTGTCTGACCTGACCAGGTCTCTGATCTGTCTGACCTGACCAGGTCTCTGATCTGTCTGACCTGACCAGGTCTCTGATCTGTCTGACCTGACCAGGTCTCTGATCTGTCTGACCTGACCAGGTCTCTGATCTGTCTGACCTGACCAGGTCTCTGATCTGTCTGACCTGACCAGGTCTCTGATCTGTCTGACCTGACCAGGTCTCTGATCTGTCTGACCTGACCAGGTCTCTGATCTGTCTGACCTGACCAGGTCTCTGATCTGTCTGACCTGACCAGGTCTCTGATCTGTCTGACCTGACCAGGTCTCTGATCTGTCTGACCTGACCTCTCTGATCTGTCTGACCTGACAGGTCTCTGATCTGATCTGTCTGACCAGGTCTCTGATCTGTCTGACCTGACCAGGTCTCTGATCTGTCTGACCTGACCAGGTCTCTGATCTGTCTGACCTGACCAGGTCTCTGATCTGTCTGACCTGACCAGGTCTCTGATCTGTCTGACCTGACCAGTCTCTGATCTGTCTGACCTGACCAGGTCTCTCTGATCTGTCTGACCTGACCAGGTCTCTGATCTGTCTGACCTGACCAAGTCTCTGATCTGTCTGACCTGACCAGGTCTCTGATCTGTCTGACCTGACCAGGTCTCTGATCTGTCTGACCTGACCAGGTCTCTGATCTGTCTGACCTGACCAGGTCTCTGATCTGTCTGACCTGACCAGGTCTCTGATCTGTCTGACCTGACCAGGTCTCTGATCTGTCTGACCTGACCAGGTCTCTGATCTGTCTGACCTGACCAGGTCTCTGATCTGTCTGACCAGGTCTCTGATCTGTCTGACCTGACCAGGTCTCTGATCTGTCTGACCTGACCAAGTCTCTGATCTGTCTGACCTGACCAGGTCTCTGATCTGTCTGACCTGACCAGGTCTCTGATCTGTCTGACCTGACCAGGTCTCTGATCTGTCTGACCTGACCAGGTCTCTGATCTGTCTGACCTGACCAGGTCTCTGATCTGTCTGACCTGACCAGGTCTCTGATCTGTCTGACCTGACAGGTCTCTGATCTGTCTGACCTGACCAGGTCTCTGATCTGTCTGACCCAACCAAGTCTCTGATCTGTCTGACCTGACCAGGTCTCTGATCTGTCTGACCACCAGGTCTCTGATCTGTCTGACCTGACCAAGTCTCTGATCTGTCTGACCTGACCAAGTCTCTCTGATCTGTCTGACCTGACCAGGTCTCTGATCTGTCTGACCTGACCAGGTCTCTGATCTGTCTGACCTGACCAGGTCTCTGATCTGTCTGACCAAGTCTCTGATCTGTCTGACCTGACCAGGTCTCTGATCTGTCTGACCTGACCAGGTCTCTGATCTGTCTGACCTGACCAGGTCTCTGATCTGTCTGACCTGACCAGGTCTCTGATCTGTCTGACCTGACCAGGTCTCTGATCTGTCTGACCTGACCAGGTCTCTGATCTGTCTGACCTGACCAGGTCTCTGATCTCTGTCCTGACCAGGGTCTCTGATCTGTCTCTGACCTGACCAGGTCTCTGATCTGTCTGACCAAGTCTGATCTGTCTGACCTGACCCAGGTCTCTGATCTGTCTGACCTGACCAGGTCTCTGATCTGTCTGACCTGACCAGGTCTCTGATCTGTCTGACCTGACCAGGTCTCTGATCTGTCTGACCTGACCAGGTCTCTGATCTGTCTGACCTGACCAGATCTCTGATCTGTCTGATCTGTCTGAGGTCTCTGATCTGTCTGACCTGACCAGGTCTCTGATCTGTCTGACCAGGTCTCTGATCTGTCTGACCTGACCAGGTCTCTGATCTGTCTGACCAAGTCTCTGATCTGTCTGACCTGACCAGGTCTCTGATCTGTCTGACCAGAGTCTCTGATCTGTCTGACCTGACCAGGTCTCTGATCTGTCTGACCTGACCAAGTCTCTGATCTGTCTGACCAAGTCTCTGATCTGTCTGACCTGACCAGGTCTCTGATCTGTCTGACCTGACCAGGTCTCTGATCTGTCTGACCTGACCAGGTCTCTGATCTGTCTGACCAGGTCTCTGATCTGTCTGACCTGACCAGGTCTCTGATCTGTCTGACCAGGTCTCTGATCTGTCTGACCTGACCAGGTCTCTGATCTGTCTGACCTGACCAGGTCTCTGATCTGTCTGACCTGACCAGGTCTCTGATCTGTCTGACTGACCAGTCTCTGATCTGTCTGACCTGACCAGGTCTCTGATCTGTCTGACCTGACCAGGTCTCTGATCTGTCTGACCTGACCAGGTCTCTGATCTGTCTGACCAAGTCTCTGATCTGTCCCTGACTACAGGAGGTGGTCTCTGATCTGTCTGACCTGACCAGGTCTCTGATCTGTCTGACCAGGTCTCTCTGTCTCTGAGTCTGACCTGACCAGGTCTCTGATCTGTCTGACCTGACCAGGTCTCTGATCTGTCTGACCAGGTCTCTGATCTGTCTGACCTGACCAGGTCTCTGATCTGTCTGACCTGACCAGGTCTCTCTGATCTGTCTGACCTGACCAGGTCTCTGATCTGTCTGACCTGACCAGGTCTCTGATCTGTCTGACCTGACCAGGTCTCTGATCTGTTGACCTGACCAGGTCTCTGATCTGTCTGACCTGACCAGTCTCTGATCTGTCTGACCTGACCAGGTCTCTGATCATCTGTGAGTGACAAGGTCTCTGATCTGTCTGACCTGACCAAGTTCTCCTGATCTGTCTGACCCTGACCAGGTCTGTGATGGTGTCTGTGTGACCTGACCAGGTAGTCTCTGATCTGTCTGACCTGAGCAGGTCTCTGATCTGTCTGACCTGACCAGGTCTCTGATCTGTCTGACCTGACCAGGTCTCTGATCTGTCTGAGAAGGTCTCTGATCTGGGACCTGACCAAGTCTCTGAGTCGGCGACCTGACCAGGAGAGATCTGTCCTTGACCTGACCAGGTCTCTGATCTTCATCAACACCAGCGCTCTGATCACCTGACGTCTGACCTGACGAAGAGATCTGAGAGATCTGTCTGACCTAAGTCTCCAGAGGGATCTGAGTGTGACCAGGTCTCTGATCTCTGTGACCACTCTGATCTGATCTGTCCTGACCAGGTGTGAGAGAGAGACCAAGAGAGAGAGAGAGAGAGGTCTCTGATCTGAGAGAGAGAGAGGGAGAGAGAGAGTCTGATCTGTTGAGAAGGTAGACTGTCTCCCTGATCTGTCTGAGAGAGAGAGAGAGAGGTTGATCTGATGTCTGAGAGAGACTGTCTGACCGACCAGGTCTCTGATCTGTCTGACCTGAGAGAGAGAGAGAGGTCTCTGATCTGTGGAGGAGACCAATTCTCTGAGAGAGAGAGAGAGTTGAGCCGCTGTCCCCCCCCTCTCCTAGAACCTATCAGCTGAGAGAGGAGAGAGAGAGAGAGTGTAGAGCGTGAGTCCCCACATAGGCCCCGTGTCCAGATGACGCAGAGGAGAGAGGAGCTAGAGAAGAGACTAGCTCTCTCTAGAGAGAGAGGGCTATCTCGAGCGTCCATCTCGGCGTCCTCCTTGGCCTCCTTGTTGAGACTCCTCCAGAGTTTCATCAGAGAGAGACCGAGGAGAGAGAGAGTTGACCAGCACGAACTGGGCCATGAGGACGAGGTCACGAAGTAGAGGCAGGGGACACCAGGGGGAGGGAGGTCAGAGCAGGAGAGCTCCTCTGGATGAGCACTCCGGTAGCAACGTGTCCTGGGTTGGGGGGGAGAGAGAGAGAGAGAGGGGGAGGGAGAGAGAGAGAGAGAGAGAGAGAGAGAGAGAGAGAGAGAGAGATAGAGAGGGTAAGAGAGCAGACGTGTCTCTATCCAGAGTGTGGGTGGGAGAGAGAGGGAGAGTGTGTTGTGTGAGTAGAGTTTGTTGTGTGTGGGGTGTAGGTAGAAACGTGTCCTGTGTGTGTTGTGGAGAGGAGGCAACAGTTGTGTGTTTGTGATGAGTAGCAAACAGTTGTGTGTTTGTGTGAGTAGAAAGAGAGTGTGAGTGTGGAGAGAGTAGAGACAGTTGTGTGTGTGTGTGAGTAGCAACAGTTGTGTGTTTGGTGTGTAGCAACAGCAACGTGTTTGTGTGAGTGGCAACAGTTGTGTGTGTTTGTGAGAGCAACAGAGAGAGAGTGAGTGTTGTGTGAGTAGCAACAGTTGTGTGTTTGTGTGAGTAGCAACAGTTGTTTTGTGTGAGTAGCAACAGTTGTGTGTTTGTGTGTGTTGTAGCAACAGTTGTGTGTTTGTGTGAGTAGCAACAGTTGTGTGTGTGTGTGTGTGTAGCAACAGTTGTGTGTGTGTGTGTGTAGAAACAGTTGTGTGTTTGTGTGAGTAGCAACAGTTGTGTGTGTGTGTGAGTAGCAACAGTTGTGTGTGTGTGTGTGTGTGTGTGTGAACCTTCATGATTCCGTTCCAGTTGTCTCCGGTAGAGACTCTGAACAACGTGAGGAAAGCCATCCCAAAGTTCTCAAACGTTGCGTGGCGACTCAGACCCTCACACGGATTACTGCCGTTACACTCTGTAACACACAGACACACAGACACACACACACACACACACACACACACACACACACACACACACACACACACACACACACACACACACACACACACACACACACAAGTTGTTATTGTTACAGTCTTGATTAGAACAGAATAGGGCAGCTAGTGTACCACTGCAGTGAGAGCCAGGCAGCAGCTGTAGTCATGAGCACTGTGACCTGCCTTTTCTAACTCAGCTGTAGTCATGAGCACTGTGACCTGCCTGTTCTAACTCAGCTGTAGTCATGAGCGCTGTGACTGCTGCCTGTTCTAACTCAGCTGTAGTCATGAGCGCTGTGACCTGCCTGTTTCTAACTCAGCTGTAGTCATGAGCACTGTGACCTGCCTGTTCTAACTCAGCTGTAGTCATGAGCGCTGTGACCTGCCTGTTCTAACTCAGCTGTAGTCATGAGCGCTGTGACCTGCCTGTTCTAACTCAGCTGTAGTCATGAGCACTGTGACCTGCCTGTTCTAACTCAGTAACTCAGTAGTCATGAGCGCTGTGACCTGCCTGTTCTAACTCAGCTGTAGTCATGAGCGCTGTGACCTGCCTGTTCTAACTCAGCTGTAGTCATGAGCACTGTGACCTGCCTGTTCTAACTCAGCTGTAGTCATGAGCGCTGTGACCTGCCTGTTCTAACTCAGCTGTAGTCATGAGCACTGTGACCTGTCTGTTCTAACTCAGCTGTAGTCATGAGCGATGTGACCTGCCTGTTCTAACTCAGCTGTAGTCATGAGCACTGCGACCTGCCTGTTCTAACTCAGCTGTAGTCATGAGCACTGTGACCTGCCTGTTCTAACTCAGCTGTAGTCATGAGCACTGTGACCTGCCTGTTGATACTCTGTAATGAGAGAGAGCGAGACAGAGAGAGAGAGAGAGTGTGTGTTAATCTACTGAGCTGATAACAGCCAGCCAGTCAGAGTCAGAATGGTGGTGTTATAATGAACCAGAGGAAGGAGGAAGCGCTATCATAGGGTCATATTTATATAATACCCCCAGAGGGAGGAAGCTCTATCATAGGGTCATATTTATATAATACCCCAGAGGGAGGAAGCTCTATGATAGGGTCATATTTATATAATTCCCCAGAGGGAGGAAGCTCTATCATAGGGTCATATTTATATAATACCCCCCTAGGGAGGAAGCTCTATCATAGGGTCATATTTATATAATACCCCCAGAGGGAGGAAGCTCTATCATAGGGTCATATTTATATAATACCCCCAGAGGGAGGAAGCTCTATCATAGGGTCATATTTATATAATACCCCCAGAGGGAGGAAGCTCTATGATAGGGTCATATTTATATAATTCCCCCAGAGGGAGGAAGCTCTATGAATGGGTCATATTTATATAATACCCCCAGAGGGAGGAAGCTCTATGATAGGGTCATATTTATATAATTCCTCCTCCTACCTCCTCCCCTGTGGACCATCTCCTCAGGGTCATACACATTATATCCCCCTGTAGACCAGAATCCTGGACTATCGCTAACTATTCCCTCTCCCTCTCTCTTCCCCACAGACACCCTCTTCTTCTCCAGCCCCCTACGCTATAGCATCTCTACTACAGATTCATCCTAATCTATTCTCTCTGTCTCTATAGCATCTCTACTACAGATTCATCCTAATCTATTCTCTCTGTCTCTCCATGTTCTTCTCCAGCCCCCTACGCTATAGCATCTCTACTACAGATTCATCCTAATCTATTCTCTCTGTCGCTATAGCATCTCTACTACAGATTCATCCTGAACTATTCTCTCTGTCTCTCCATGTTCTTCTCCAGCCCCCCTACGCTATAGCATCTCTACTACAGATTCATCCTAAACTATTCTCTCTGTCTCTCCATGTTCTTCTCCAGCCCCCCTACGCTATAGCATCTCTACTACAGATTCATCCTAATCTATTCTCTCTGTCTCTCCATGTTCTTCTCCGCCAGCCCCCTACGCTATAGCATCTCTACTACAGATTCATCCTAAACTATTCTCTCTGTCTCTCCATGTTCTTCTCCAGCCCCCTACGCTATAGCATCTCTACTACAGATTCATCCTAATCTATTCTCTCTGTCTCTATAGCATCTCTACTACAGATTCATCCTAATCTATTCTCTCTGTCTCTCCATGTTCTTCTCCAGCCCCCCTACGCTATAGCATCTCTACTACAGATTCATCCTAAAGCTATTTCTCTCTGTCGACTATAGCATCTCTACTACAGATTCATCCTGAACTATTCTACTCTGAGGATCTCCATGTTTATTCTCCCAGTCCCCCTACGCTATAGCATCTCTACTACAGATTCATCCTAATCTATTCTCTCTGTCTCTCCATGTTCTTCTCCAGTCCCTACGCTATAGCATCTCTACTACAGATTCATCCTGATCTATTCTCTCTGTCTCTCCATGTTCTTCTCCAGTCCCTACGCTATAGCATCTCTACTACAGATTCATCCTAATCTATTCTCTCCGTCTTAAAATCCCCCAGAGTAGAGAAAAAGACGCTGTCAACTCAATACCTTCAAAAGTGTGTTAGAGAGAGAGAGAGAGAGAGATAGAGATGAAGAGAGAGATATAGAGGGGAAGAGAGAGAGAGAGACAGAGAGAGAGAGAGAGAGACAGAGAGAGAGAGAGAGAGAGAACGAGAGAGAGAGAGAGAGAGAAAGAGAGAGTTTTACCTCTAGAATCCTCCAGAGAGAGGAGAGAGTGTGTGAAGGATCCTCAGTACTGAGAGTGTGTGTTTACCCTCTAGATCCTCAGTACTCTCATGATCCCCGTGAGTGAAGAGAACTCTCGAGATCCCCGCGTGTGTTTACCTCTAGCGATGATCCCCGTGTGTGTTTTACCTCTAGTCGTGATCCCCGTGTGTTTACCTGATCCCAGTTCTCTCACTGCACTCTAGTGTGATCCCCGAGTGTTTACCTCTAGTCGCTGAAACTTGACCTCTACTCCCCGTGTGTTTTACCTAGAATACACAGACAGGATGTGTGAGTTATTACACTCAGCCAGATCCCAGATCCCCAACCTCTAGTGATCCCCGTGATGTGTTTACCCAGCCAGATTCCCCACCTAGAATACACAGACAGGATGAGTTATAACACCGCAGCCAGATTCCCAGATCCCCGATGTTATAACACCCAGTTCCCTCTAGTCTGAATGTGTGGATGTTTACCTCTAGTGTGTGTGAACACCCAGTTTCCCAATCCCCTAGTGTTTACTCCAGTCCCAGGGCTGCGTAGATGTTTTTTACAACAGCCCCCCCACACTGAATACACAGACAGGATGTTAAGATCTAGCGACCCCAGATGATCCCCACCTAGAATACACAGACAGGATGTTAAGATGTTATAACACCCAGCCAGATTCCCCACCTAGAATACACAGACAGGATGTTAAGATGTTATAACACCCAGCCAGATTCCCCACCTAGAATACACAGACAGGATGTTAAGATGTTATAACACCAGTCAGCCAGATTCCCCACCTAGAATACACAGACAGGATCCCCCACCTGATATCACGTACACACACACACACACACACACACACACACACACACACACACACACACACACACACACACACACACACACACACACACACACACACACGTTACCTGGGGCAGGGCCTGCATGACAGTGTCCAGCAGAGCTCTCATCCCTGTAGCCATCTTCAACAGCTTCAACACTGAGGAGAGAGACAACACAGCACTCACAACTCTACTGCAAACACAATGGTGTGTGTGTGTGTTCGTGTGTGTGTGTGTGTGTGTGTGTGTGTGTATAAAAACCAAAACAACGTTTTATTGTC
>CM072232.1:52981834-52989334 GCA_036851935.1 Coregonus suidteri | reverse complement strand
CAGCAAAAAAAACCCAAATGAGGAACTTACCGTCCTCCAATTACTCCAATTAAGAGGAAATTGTGTGTGATCATAACTCGCGAACCACCTCTCACATGCCCAGGGCCCACTGGGGTCCGACCCATAGGTTAACCCCTGTATTACGGTGAGACAGAGTTAGGTCCTGACCCGTAGGTTAACCCCTTTATTACGGTGAGACAGAACTAGGTCCTGACCCGTAGGTTAACCCCTGTACTACGGTGAGACAGAACTAGGTCCTGACCCGTAGGTTAACCCCTGTACTACGGTGAGACAGAGCTAGGTCCTGACCCGTAGGTTAACCCCTGGTACTATGGTGAGACAGAGCTAGGTCCTGACCCGTAGGTTAACCCCTGTACTACGGTGAGACAGAGCTAGGTCCTGACCCGTAGGTTAACCCCTGGTACTATGGTGAGACAGAGCTAGGTCCTGACCCGTAGGTTAACCCCTGTACTACGGTGAGACAGAGCTAGGTCCTGACCCGTAGGTTAACCCCTGGTACTATGGTGAGACAGAGCTAGGTCCTGACCCGTAGGTTAACCCCTGTACTACGGTGAGACAGAGCTAGGTCCTGACCCGTAGGTTAACCCCTGTACTACGGTGAGACAGAGCTAGGTCCTGACCCGTAGGTTAACCCCTGTACTACGGTGAGACAGAGCTAGGTCCTGACCCGTAGGTTAACCCCTGTACCTTTCTGCTTGAACAAATGTCCTCCTGTTTAGTGACTAATGAACAACACCCATCTGTCCTCTGCTTTAAAAAAAAAAAAGACATCTCACAGACAGCTTTCAACACACAACTCTCTGTCTGCAGCCCAAATGGGCCACAGAGCTCTGGTCTAAAGTAGTGCACTATATAGGGAATAGGGTGTCATAGAGCTCTGGTCTAAAGTAGTGCACTATATAGGGAATAGGGTGCCATTCTCTGGTCTAAAGTAGTGCACTATATAGGGAATAGGGTGTCATAGAGCTCTGGTCTAAAGTAGTGCACTATATAGGGAATAGGTCGTCATAGGGCCCTGGTCTAAAGTAGTGCACTATATAGGGAATAGGGTGCCATTCTCTGGTCTAAAGTAGTGCACTATATAGGGAATAGGGTGTCATAGAGCTCTGGTCTAAAGTAGTGCACTATATAGGGAATAGGGTGTCATAGGGCCCTGGTCTAAAGTAGTGCACTATATAGGGAATAGGGTGTCATAGGGCTCTGGTCTAAAGTAGTGCACTATATAGGGAATAGGGTGTCATAGGGCTCTGGTCTAAAGTAGTGCACTATATAGGGAATAGGGTGTCATAGAGCTCTGGTCTAAAGTAGTGCACTATATAGGGAATAGGTCGTCATAGAGCTCTGGTCTAAAGTAGTGCACTATATAGGGAATAGGGTGTCATAGAGCTCTGGTCTAAAGTAGTGCACTATATAGGGAATAGGGTGTCATAGAGCTCTGGTCTAAAGTAGTGTACTATATAGGGAATAGGGTGTCATAGAGCTCTGGTCTAAAGTAGTGCACTATATAGGGAATAGGGTGTCATAGAGCTCTGGTCTAAAGTAGTGCACTATATAGGGAATAGGGTGTCACAGAGCTCTGGTCTAAAGTAGTGCACTATATAGGGAATAGGGTGTCATAGAGCTCTGGTCTAAAGTAGTGCACTATATAGGGAATAGGGTGTCACAGAGCTCTGGTCTAAAGTAGTGCACTATATAGGGAATAGGGTGTCATAGAGCTCTGGTCAAAAGTAGTGCACTATATAGGGTATAGGGTGTCATTCTCTGGTCTAAAGTAGTGCACTATATAGGGAATAGGGTTCCACAGAGCTCAGGTCTAAAGTAGTGCACTATATAGGGAATAGGGTGTCACAGAGCTCTGGTCTAAAGTAGTGCACTATATAGGGAATAGGGTGTCATAGAGCTCTGGTCAAAAGTAGTGCACTATATAGGGTATAGGGTGCCATTCTCTGGTCTAAAGTAGTGCACTATATAGGGAATAGGGTTCCACAGAGCTCTGGTCTAAAGTAGTGCACTATATAGGGAATAGGGTGCCGTTCTCTGGTCTAAAGTAGTGCACTATATAGGGAATAGGGTGCCATTCTCTGGTCTAAAGTAGTGCACTATATAGGGAATAGGGTGCCATTCTCTGGTCTAAAGTAGTGCACTATATAGGGAATAGGGTGCCATTTTCTGGTCTAAAGTAGTGCACTATATAGGGAATAGGGTTTCATTTGGTACGCGGCCTCGGAGACGTCTCCAATCTGTTTCCTGCAGCTAAGCAGGGACAACCCATAGCTGGCTGCCTGTCGTGTCGAGCAACGCTGCTGAACGTCCACCTGGTGCCTGTTGCCTCCGCGTAGGAAACACGCTGAACGTCAACCGGTGACATCACCAATGACATCACCGATGACATCACCAGTGACACTACTAAGGAGGGAGTTGACACTCGGTAACATTACAGTAACTACGAGACAGACATGGGCTTGGGGGGGTCGATTCAGTCAGGTTATTCAATTCAGTCAGAAAGCGGAATTCCAATTCAACGATTGGAGAAAAAAAAATATAATTCCTCATTGAAAATAAATGGAACCCGTTTTAAAAATTCCAATTGATGCTGATATTGGAATAATATAATATAATTTAGCAGACGCTTTTATCCAAAGCGACTTACAGTCATGCGTGCAGAACCCACTACCTTGGCGTTACAAGCGCCGTGCTCTACCAGCTGAGCTACAGAGGAATGAACCCTGCTGAGACAAACGACGAACGTGTGAGGTCATTTTACATTTACATTTTAGTCATTTAGCAGGCGCTATTATCCAGAGCGACTTACAGTTAGTGAATACATATATATATATATTTTTTTTATACTGGCCCCCCGTGGGAATCAAACCCACAACCCTGGCGTTGCAAACACCATGCTCTATCAACTGAGCTACATCCCTGCCGGCCATTCCCTCCCCTACCCTGGACGACGCTGGGCCAATTGTGCGCCGCCCCATGGGGTCTCCCGGTCGCGGCCCGGCTACGACAGAGCCTGGATTCGAACCAGGATATCTAGTGGCACAGTTAGCACTGTGATGCAGTGCCTTAGACCACTGCGCCACTCCGGAGTATGTCATCGCCCTCCCTGCTGGGACCACCGCTTGGTGGCGGTGTGATACTGATGACAGAACGGGGATCTAATATCTAACATATGCCCATTTATCTATTGGTCAACGTTCCAGCAACGTTCCAGCAACGTTCCAGCTATGTTTCTGAGTCTGCTGCCCATCAAAGCACGTTTTTCCCGGGAACACCACCGACTGGTACCGCCTCACGTTTTTAACGGTACAGTAGCACCGACTGGTACCGTACCGTAGTGTCTGTTAGAGAGACGACGCTGCTGTCGGTGTACAAGACCTTAATCATGCATTGTCCCAACGCTGTGCTGACGTCACGCCCACATTCACAGCTAATGTAGCTAATGTAGCTAATGTAGCTAATGTGGCTGATGTGGCTAATGTGGCTAATGTAGCTAATGTGGCTAATGTGGCTAATGTAGCTAATGTAACTAATGTAGCTAATGTAGCTAATGTGGCTAATGTGGCTAATGTAGCTAATGTGGCTAATGTGGCTAATGTGGCTAATGTGGCTAATGTAGCTAATGTAGCTAATGTAGCTAATGTGGCTAATGTGGCTAATGTAGCTAATGTAGCTAATGTAGCTAATGTGGCTAATGTGGCTAATGTAGCTAATGTAGCTAATGTAGCTAATGTAGCTAATGTAGCTAATGTAGCTAATGTAGCTAATGTAGCTAATGTAGCTAATGTGGCTAATGTAGCTAATGTGGCTAATGTAGCTAATGTGGCTAATGTAGCTAATGTAGCTAATGTAGCTAATGTGGCTAATGTAGCTAATGTGGCTAATGTAGCTAATGTGGCTAATGTGGCTAATGTAGCTAATGTAGCTAATGTAGCTAATATAGCTAATGTAGCTAATGTGGCTAATGTGGCTAATGTAGCTAATGTAGCTAATGTGGCTAATGTAGCTAATATAGCTAATGTAGCTAATGTGGCTAATGTAGCAACCCCTCCAGCCTGGATTGGAACGGCACGACCACGTATGACTAAACCTGACCAAGGATGCACATGCACTGGGGAGATATGACTCATTCAGTACTAACTACGTCAATAGGGTTGATACATCTGCAGAGATATCAGGTCAGCTGTAGAAGGGGTCATACTGTAGAGAGATCAGCTGTAGAAGGGGTCATACTGTAGAGATATCAGCTGTAGAAGGGGTCATACTGTAGAGATATCAGCTGTAGAAGGGGTCATACTGTAGAGATATCAGGTCAGCTGTAGAAGGGTGTCATACTGTAGAGATATCAGCTGTAGAAGGGGTCATACTGTAGCGATATCAGGTCAGCTGTAGAAGGGGTCATACTGTAGAGATATCAGCTGTAGAAGGGGTCATACTGTAGAGATATCAGCTGTAGAAGGGTGTCATACTGTAGAGATATCAGGTCAGCTGTAGAAGGGGTCATACTGTAGAGATATCTGTAGCTGTAGAAGGGGTCATACTGTAGAGATATCAGGTCAGCTGTAGAAGGGGTCATACTGTAGAGATATCAGGTCAGCTGTAGAAGGGGTCATACTGTAGAGATATCAGGTCAGCTGTAGAAGGGGTCATACTGTAGAGATATCAGGTCAGCTGTAGAAGGGTGTCATACTGTAGAGATCAGGTCAGCTGTAGAAGGGGTCATACTGTAGAGATATCAGCTGTAGAAGGGGTCATACTGTAGAGATATCAGCTGTAGAAGGGGTCATACTGTAGAGATATCAGGTCAGCTGTAGAAGGGGTCATACTGTAGAGATATCAGGTCAGCTGTAGAAGGGGTCATACTGTAGAGATATCAGGTCAGCTGTAGAAGGGGTCACTGTAGAGATATCAGCTGTAGAAGGGGTCATACTGTAGAGATATCAGCTGTAGAAGGGGTCATACTGTAGAGATATCAGGTCAGCTGTAGAAGGGGTCATACTGTAGAGATATCAGCTGTAGAAGGGGTCATACTGTAGAGATATCAGGTCAGCTGTAGAAGGGGTCATACTGTAGAGATATCAGGTCAGCTGTAGAAGGGGTCATACTGTAGAGATATCAGGTCAGCTGTAGAAGGGGTCATACTGTAGAGATATCAGCTGTAGAAGGGGTCATACTGTAGAGATATCAGGTCAGCTGTAGAAGGGGTCATACTGTAGAGATATCAGGTCAGCTGTAGAAGGGGTCATACTGTAGAGAGATATCAGGTCAGCTGTAGAAGGGGTCATACTGTAGAGAGATATCAGCTGTAGAAGGGGTCATACTGTAGAGATATCAGCTGTAGAAGGGGTCATACTGTAGAGATATCAGCTGTAGAAGGGGTCATACTGTAGAGATATCAGGTCAGCTGTAGAAGGGGTCATACTGTAGAGATATCAGGTCAGCTGTAGAAGGGGTCATACTGTAGAGATATCAGGTCAGCTGTAGAAGGGGTCATACTGTAGAGATATCAGGTCAGCTGTAGAAGGGTCATACTGTAGAGATATCAGCTGTAGTAGAAGGGGGTCATACTGTAGGTCAGCTGTAGAAGGGGTCATACTGTAGAGATATCAGGTCAGCTGTAGAAGGGGTCATACTGTAGAGATATCAGGTCAGCTGTAGAAGGGGTCATACTGTAGAGATATCAGCTGTAGAAGGGTGTCATACTGTAGAGATATCAGCTGTAGAAGGGGTCATACTGTAGAGATATCAGGTCAGCTGTAGAAGGGGTCATACTGTAGAGATATCAGCTGTAGAAGGGGTCATACTGTAGAGATATCAGGTCAGCTGTAGAAGGGGTCATACTGTAGAGATATCAGGTCAGCTGTAGAAGGGGGTCATACTGTAGAGATATCAGGTAGAAGGGTCATACTGTAGAGATATCAGGTCAGCTGTAGAAGGGGTCATACTGTAGAGATATCAGGTCAGCTGTAGAAGGGTGTCATACTGTAGAGATATCAGGTCAGCTGTAGAAGGGGTCATACTGTAGAGATATCAGGTAGAAGGGGTCTGTGTAGAGAGATCATCAGCTGTAGAAGGGGTCATACTGTAGAGATATCAGGTCAGCTGTAGAAGGGTGTAGAGATCATAGCTGTAGAAGGGGTCATCTGTAGAGATCAGCTGTAGAAGGGGTCATACTGTAGAGATATCAGGTCAGCTGTAGAAGGGGTCATACTGTAGAGATATCAGGTCAGCTGTAGAAGGGGTCATACTGTAGAGATATCAGGTCAGCTGTAGAAGGGGTCATACTGTAGAGATGTCAGCTGTAGAAGGGGTCATACTGTAGAGATATCAGGTCAGCTGTAGAAGGGATCATACTGTAGAGATATCAGGTCAGCTGTAGAAGGGGTCATACTGTAGAGATATCAGGTCAGCTGTAGAAGGGGTCATACTGTAGAGGTCATGTATCATACTGTAGAGATCAGCTGTAGAAGGGGTCATACTGTAGAGATATCAGGTCAGCTGTAGAAGGGGTCATACTGTAGAGATATCAGGTCAGCTGTAGAAGGGGTCATACTGTAGAGATATCAGGTCAGCTGTAGAAGGGGTCATACTGTAGAGATATCAGGTCTGTAGAAGGGAGTCATACTGTAGAGATATCAGGTCAGCTGTAGAAGGGGTCATACTGTAGAGATATCAGGTCAGCTGTAGAAGGGGTCATACTGTAGAGATGTCAGAGAAGGGGTCATACTGTAGAGATATCAGGTCAGCTGTAGAAGGGGTCATACTGTAGAGATATCAGCTGTAGAAGGGTTCATACTGTAGAGATATCAGGTCAGCTGTAGAAGGGTTTCATACTGTAGAGATATCAGGTCAGGTGTAGAAGGGGTCATACTGTAGAGATATCAGGTCAGCTGTAGAAGGGGTCATACTGTAGAGATATCAGGTCAGCTGTAGAAGGGGTCATACTGTAGAGATATCAGCTGTAGAAGGGTGTCATACTGTAGAGATATCAGGTCAGCTGTAGAAGGGGTCATACTGTAGAGATATCAGGTCAGCTGTAGAAGGGGTCATACTGTAGAGATATCAGCTGTAGTAGAAGGGTGTCATACTGTATACTGTAGAGATGTAGAGATATCAGGTCAGCTGTAGAAGGGTGTCATACTGTAGAGATATCAGGTCAGCTGTAGAAGGGGTCATACTGTAGAGATATCAGGTCAGCTGTAGAAGGGGTCATACTGTAGAGATATCAGCTGTAGAAGGGTGTCATACTGTAGAGATATCAGGTCAGCTGTAGAAGGGGTCATACTGTAGAGATATCAGGTCAGCTGTAGAAGGGGTCATACTGTAGAGATATCAGGTCAGCTGTAGAAGGGGTCATACTGTAGAGATATCAGTCAGTAGTAGAAGGGGTCATACTGTAGAGATATCAGGTCAGCTGTAGAAGGGGTCATACTGTAGAGATATCAGCTAGAGATATCAGGTCAGCTGTAGAAGGGG
>CM072232.1:52954334-52974334 GCA_036851935.1 Coregonus suidteri | reverse complement strand
GTTTCCGATGGGTCTCAGAGACGTGATCAGAGTCTGTACTACAAGCTTCAGCCCTGGGGCTCGAACTGATCACCCTGGTAACACACACATGGTACACATGGTACACACACAGTGGATGTGACCCACTGGTAACGCTGATGTGGGGTCCTAGTGTGGTCGTAGTGTGGGTAACGTAGTGTGTGTGAGGTGTGTGGTAACGTGTGGTCGTAGTGTGGTCGTAGTGTGGTCGTAGTGTGGTCGTAGTGTGGTCACTGTGTGGTCGTAGTGTGGTGTGGTCACTGGTAACGTAGTGGATGGTCGTAGTGTGTGTGTAGTGTGGTCGTAGTGTAACGCCAGTAGTGTGGTCACTGTGTCGTAGCTGTGGATGTGGGGTCAGTGTGGTGTAGTGTGTGAGGTAGTGTGGTCGTAGTGTGGTCGTGTGTAACGTCGTGGTGTGGTCCACTGGTAGAGGTGTGATGGTCGTAGTGTGGTCTGTAACGGTCTAGTGGTGTGTGGGTCGTAGTGTGGTGTGGGTGTGGTAACGGTGTGAGAGGTCGTACTGGTAACGCTAGTGGTAGTGTGGTCGTAGTGTGGTCGTAGTGTGGTGTGTGTGGTCGTAGGTGGTGCGTCGTAGTGGTGGTCGCTACCTGAGAGTGTGGGTCACTGTGTGGTCGTAGTGTGGTCGTAGTGTGTGGTAACGCTGTGGTCCGTGTGTGTGGTCGTAGTGTGGTCGTAGTGTGGTCGTAGTGTGGGTGTGTAGTGTGGTCGTAGTGGTGTAGTGTGGTCCTACCTGAGAGGTCGTAGTGTGGTCGTAGTGTGGGTCGTAGTGTGGTCGTAGTGTGGTCGTACTTAGTGTGGTCGTAGTGTTGGTCGTTAGTGTGGTCGTAGTGTGGTCGTAGTGTGGTTGTAGTGTGGTCGTAGTGTGGTCGTAGTGTGGTCCTACCTGAGTGGTCGTAGTGTGGTCGTAGTGTGGTCGTAGTGTGGTCGTAGTGTGGTCCTACCTGAGAGGTCGTAGTGTGGTCGTAGTGTGGTCGTAGTGTGGTCGTGTAGTGGGTCGTAGTGTGGTGAGGTAGTGTGGTCGTAGTGTGGTCGAGTGTGGTCGTAGTGTGGTCGTATTGTGGTCGTAGTGTGGTCGTAGTGTGGTCCTGTGTCGAGGTCGTAGTGTGGTCGTAGTGTGGTCGTAGTGTGGTCGTAGTGTGGTAGTAGTGTGGTCGTAGTGTGGTACGTAGTGTGGTCGTAGTGTGGCCCTACCTGAGAGTCGTAGTGTGGTCGTAGTGTGGTCGTAGTGTGGTCGTAGTGTGGTCGTAGTGTGGTCGTAGTGGGTCGTAGTGTGGTCGTCAGTGTGGTCGTAGTGTGGTCGTAGTGTGGTCGTAGTGTGGTCGTAGTGTGGTCCTACCTGTAGTGTGGTCGTAGTGTGGTCGTAGTGTGGTCGTAGTGTGGTCGTAGTGGCGTGGTCGTAGTGTGGTCCGTAGTGTGGTCGTAGTGTGGTCGTAGTGTGGTCGTAGTGTGGTCGTCACTGGTGTGTCGTAGTGTGGGTCCTACGTAGAGAGGTCGTAGTGTGGTCGTAGTGTGGTCGTGTGGTGTACTGGTAGTGTGGTCGTAGTGTGGTCGTAGTGTCGTAGTGTGGTCGTAGTGTGGTCGTAGTGTGTGTCGTAGTGTGGTCGTAGTGTGGTCGTAGTGTGGTCGTAGTGTGGTTGTAGTGTGGTCGTGAGAGGTGGGTTTAGAGTGTGGTCGTAGTGTGGTCGTAGTGTGGTCGTAGTGTGGTCGTAGTGTGGTCGTAGTGTGGTCGTAGTGTGGTTGTAGTGTGGTCGTAGTGTGGTCGTAGTGTGGTCCCTACCTGAGAGGTCGTAGTGTGGTCGTAGTGTGGTCGTAGTGTGGTCGTAGTGTGGTCGTAGTGTGGTCGTAGTGTGGTCGTAGTGTGGTCGTAGTGTGGTTGTAGTGTGGTCGTAGTGTGGTCGTAGTGTGGTGTAGTGTGGCGCGACCTGAGAGGTCGTAGTGTGGTCGTAGTGTGGTCGTAGTGTGGTCGTAGTGTGGTAGTGTGGTCGTAGTGTGGTCGTAGTGTGGTCGTAGTGTGGTCGTAGTGTGGTCGTAGTGTGGTCGTAGTGTGGTCGTAGTGTGGTCGTAGTGTGGGTCGTGTGGCCCTACCATGAGGTCGTAGTGTGGTCGTAGTGTGGTCGTGAGTGTGGTCGTAGTGTGGGTCGTAGTGTGGTCGTAGTGTGTCGTAGTGTAAACGTAGTGTGGTCCTAGTGTGGTCGTAGTGTGGTCGTAGTGTGGTCGTAGTGTGGTCGTAGTGTGGTCGTAGTGTGGTCCTACCTGAGAGGTCGTAGTGTGGTCGTAGTGTGGTCGTAGTGTGGTCGTAGTGTGGTCGTAGTGTGGTCGTAGTGTGGTCGTAGTGTGGTCGTAGTGTGGTCGTAGTGTGGCCCTACCTGAGAGGTCGTAGTGTGGTCGTAGTGTGGTCGTAGTGTGGTCGTAGTGTGGTCGTAGTGTGGGTCGTAGTGTGGTCGTAGTGTGGTCGTAGTGTGGTCGTAGTGTGGTCGTAGTGTGGTCCTACCTGAGAGGTGTAGTGTGGGTCGTAGTGTGGGGTCGTAGTGTGGTCGTAGTGGGTCGTAGTGTGGTCGTAGTGTGGTCTGTAGTGTGGTTGTAGATGTGGTCCTACCGAGAGTAGTGGTAGTGTGGTCGTGGTAGTGTAGTAGTCGTCGTAGTGTGGTCGTAGTGTGGTCGTAGTGTGGTCGTGTGTGGTCGTAGTGTGGTTGTAGTGTGTGGTCGTAGTGTGGTCGTAGTGTGGTCCTACCTGAGAGGTCGTAGTGTGGTCGTAGTGTGGTCGTAGTGTGGTCGTAGTGTGGTCCTACCTGAGAGGTCGTAGTGTGGTCGTAGTGTGGTCGTAGTGTGGTCGTAGTGTGGTGGTCGTAGTGTGGTCGTAGTGTGGTCGTAGTGTGGTCGTAGTGTGGTCGTAGTGTGGTCGTAGTGTGGTCGTAGTGTGGTCGTAGTGTGGTCGTAGTGTGGTCGTAGTGTGGTCGTAGTGTGGTCGTAGTGTGGTCGTAGTGTGGTCGTAGTGTGGTCGTAGTGTGGTCGTAGTGTGGTCGTAGTGTGGCCCTACCTGAGAGGTCGTAGTGTGGTCGTAGTGTTGTAGTGTGGTCGTAGTGTGGTCGTAGTGTGGTCGTAGTGTGGTCGTAGTGTGGTCGTAGTGTGGTCGTAGTGTGGTTGTAGTGTGGTCGTAGTGTGGTCAGTGTGGCCCTACCTGAGAGGTCGTAGTGTGGTCGTAGTGTGGTCGTAGTGTGGTCGTAGTGTGGTCGTAGTGTGGTCGTAGTGTGGTCATAGTGTGGTCGTAGTGTGGTCGTAGTGTGGTCGTAGTGTGTCGTAGTGTGGTGTGGGTCGTAGTGTGGTCGTGAGTGGGTCGTAGTGTGGTCGTAGTGTGGTCGTAGTGTGGTCGTAGTGTGGTCGTAGTGTGGTCGTAGTGAGGTCGTAGTGTGGTCGTAGTGTGGTCGTAGTGTGGTCGTAGTGTGGTCGTAGTGTGGTCGTAGTGTGGTCGTAGTGTGGTTGTAGTGTGGTCGTAGTGTACCTGAGAGTCGTAGTGTGGTGGTGTAGTGTGGGTCGTAGTGTGGTCGTAGTGTGGTCGTAGTGTGGTCGTAGTGTGGTTGTAGTGTGGTCGTAGTGTGGTCGTAGTGTGGTCCTACCTGAGAGGTCGTAGTGTGGTGTAGGTGTGGTTGTAGTGTGGTCGTAGTGTGGTCGTAGTGTGGTCGTAGTGTGGTCGTAGTGTGGTTGTAGTGTGGTCGTAGTGTGGTCGTAGTGTGGTGGTAGTGTGGCGGTACCTGAGAGGTCGTAGTGTGGTCGTAGTGTGGTCGTAGTGTGGTCGTAGTGTGGTCGTAGTGTGTCGTGTGTTCATAGTGTGGTCGTAGTGTGGTCGTAGTGTGGTCGTAGTGTGGTGTAGTGTGGTCGTAGTGTGGTCGTAGTGTGGGTGGTTGTGTGGCCCTACCTGAGTCGTAGTGTGGTCGTAGTGGTCGGTGTGTGGTCGTAGTGTGGTCGTAGTGTTGTCCTGTGGTCGTAGTGAGTGTGTGTCGTCGTAGTGTGGTCGTAGTGTGGTGCGTAGTGTGGTCGTAGTGTGGTCGTAGTGTGGTCGTAGTGTGTGTGTGGTCCTACCTGAGAGGTCGTAGTGTGGTGGTCGTAGTGGGTCGTAGTGTGGTCGTAGTGTGGTCGTAGTGTGGTCGTAGTCTTAGTGGTCGTGTGTGGTCGTAGTGTGGTCCTAAACGAGAGGTCGTAGTGTGGTCGTAGTGTGGTCGTAGTGTGGTCGTAGTGTGGTCGTAGTTGTGGTCGTAGTGTGGTCGTAGTGTGGTCGTAGTGTGGTCGTAGTGTGGTTGTAGTGTGGTCCTACCTGAGAGGTCGTAGTGTGGTCGTAGTGTGGTCGTAGTGTGGTCGTAGTGTGGTTGTAGTAGTGTGGTCGTAGTGTGGTTGTAGTGTGGTCGTAGTGTGGTTGTAGTGTGGTCGTAGTGTGGTCGTAGTGTGGTCGTAGTGTGGTTGTAGTGTGGTCGTAGTGTGGTTGTAGTGTGGTCGTAGTGTGGTCCTACCTGAGAGGTTGTAGTGTGGTTGTAGTGTGGTCGTAGTGTGGTCGTAGTGAGGTCGTAGTGTCGTCGTAGTGTGGTCGTAGTGTGGTCGTAGTGTGGTTGTAGTGTGGTCGTAGTGTGGTCGTAGTGTGGTTGTAGTGTGGTCGTAGTGTGGTCGTAGTGTGGTCCTACCTGAGAGGTTGTAGTGTGGTTGTAGTGTGGTCGTAGTGTGGTCGTAGTGTGGTTGTAGTGTGGTCGTAGTGTGGTCGTAGTGTGGTCGTAGTGTGGTCGTAGTGTGGTCGTAGTGTGGTCCTACCTGAGAGGTCGTAGTGTGGTCGTAGTGTGGTCGTAGTGTGGTCGTAGTGTGGTCGTAGTGTGGTCGTAGTGTGGTCCTACCTGAGAGGTCGTAGTGTGGTCGTAGTGTGGTCGTAGTGTGGTCGTAGTGTGGTCGTAGTGTGGTCGTAGTGTGGTCGTAGTGTGGTCGTAGTGTGGTCGTAGTGTGGTCGTAGTGTGGTCGTAGTGTGGTCCTACCTGAGAGGTCGTAGTGTGGTCGTAGTGTGGTCGTAGTGTGGTCCTAGCTGAGAGGTCGTAGTGTGGTCGTAGTGTGGTTGTAGTGTGGTCGTAGTGTGGTCCTACCTGAGAGGTCGTAGTGTGGTCGTAGTGTGGTCGTAGTGTGGTGGTAGTGTGGTCGTAGTGTGGTCGTAGTGTGGTCGTAGTGTGGTCCTACCTGAGAGGTCGTAGTGTGGTCGTAGTGTGGTCGTAGTGTGGTCGTAGTGTGGTCGTAGTGTGGTCGTAGTGTGGTCGTAGTGTGGTCGTAGTGTGGTCGTAGTGTGGTTGTAGTGTGGTCCTACCTGAGAGGTCGTAGTGTGGTTGTAGTGTGGTCGTAGTGTGGTCGTAGTGTGGTCGTAGTGTGGTCGTAGTGTGGTCGTAGTGTGGTCGTAGTGTGGTCGTAGTGTGGTCGTGTGTGGTTGTAGTGTGGTCCTACCTGAGAGGGTCGTAGTGTGGTCGTAGTGTGGTCGTAGTGTGGTCGTAGTGTGGTCGTAGTGTGGTCTTAGTGTGGTCGTAGTGTGGTCGTAGTGTGGTCGTAGTGTGGTCGTAGTGTGGTCGTAGTGTGGTCGTAGTGTGGTCGTAGTGTGGTCGTAGTGTGGTTGTAGTGTGGTCGTAGTGTGGTGGTAGTGTGGCCCTACCTGAGAGGTCGTAGTGTGGTCGTAGTGTGGTCGTAGTGGGGTCGTAGTGTGGTCGTAGTGTGGTCGTAGTGTGGTCGTAGTGTGGTCGTAGTGTGGTCGTAGTGTGGTCGTAGTGTGGTCGTAGTGTGGTCGTAGTGTGGTCGTAGTGTGGTCGTAGTGTGGTCGTAGTGTGGTCGTAGTGTGGTCGTAGTGTGGTTGTAGTGTGGTCGTAGTGTGGTCGTAGTGTGGTTGTAGTGTGGTCCTACCTGAGAGGTCGTAGTGTGGTCGTAGTGTGGTCGTAGTGTGGTCGTAGTGTGGTCGTGTGTGGTCGTAGTGTGGCCCTACCTGAGAGGTCGTAGTGTGGTCGTAGTGTGGTCGTAGTGTGGTCGTAGTGTGGTCGTAGTGTGGTCGTAGTTGTGTCGTAGTGTGGTGGTAGTGTGGCCCTACCTGAGGTCGTAGTGTGGTCGTAGTGTGGTCGTAGTGTGGTCGTAGTGTGGTCGTAGTGTGGTCGTAGTGTGGTCGTAGTGTGGTCGTAGTGTGGTGGTAGTGTGGCCCTACCTGAGAGGTCGTAGTGTGGTCGTAGTGGTCGTAGTGTGGTCGTAGTGTGGTCGTAGTGTGGTCGTAGTGTGGTCGTAGTGTGGTTGTAGTGTGGTCGTAGTGTGGGTCGTAGTGTGGTCGTAGTGTGTGGTCGTAGTAGTGTGGTCCTACCTGAGAGGTCGTAGTGTGGTCATAGTGTGGTCATAGTGTGGTCGTAGTGTGGTCGTAGTGTGGTCATAGTGTGGTCGTAGTGTGGTCGTAGTGTGGTGGTAGTGTGGCCCTACCTGAGAGGTCGTAGTGTGGTCGTAGTGTGGTCGTAGTGTGGTCGTAGTGTGGTCGTAGTGTGGTCGTAGTGTGGTTGTAGTGTGGTCGTAGTGTGGTGGTCGTAGTGTGGTCCTACCTGAGAGGTCGTAGTGTGGTCGTAGTGTGGTGGTAGTGTGGTCGTAGTGGTCGTAGTGTGGTAGTGTGGTCGTAGTGTGGTCGTAGTGTGGTCGTAGTGTGGTCGTAGTGTGGTCGTAGTGTGGTGGTAGTGTGGTCCTACCTGAGAGGTCGTAGTGTGGTCGTAGTGTGGTCGTAGTGTGGTCGTAGTGTGGTTGTAGTGTGGTCCTACCTGAGAGGTCGTAGTGTGGTCGTAGTGTGGTCGTATTGTGGTCGTAGTGTGGTCGTAGTGTGGTCGTAGTGTGGTCGTAGTGTGGTCGTAGTGTGGTCGTAGTGTGGTTGTAGTGTGGTCCTACCTGAGAGGTCGTAGTGTGGTCGTAGTGTGGTCGTAGTGTGGTCGTAGTGTGGTCGTAGTGTGGTCGTAGTGTGGTCCTACCTGAGAGGTCGTAGTGTGGTCGTAGTGTGGTCGTAGTGTGGTCGTAGTGTGGTCGTAGTGTGGTCGTAGGTGGTAGTGTGGGTGGTAGTGTGGTCGTAGTGTGGTCGTAGTGTGGTCGTAGTGTGGTCGTAGTGTGGTTGTAGTGTGGTCGTAGTGTGGTCGTAGTTGTGGTTTGTAGTGTGTCCTACCTGAGAGGTCGTAGTGTGGTTGTAGTGTGGTCGTAGTGTGGTCGTAGTGTGGTCGTAGTGTGGTGGTAGTGTGGCCCTACCTGAGAGGTCGTAGTGTGGTCGTAGTGTGGTCGTAGTGTGGTCGTAGTGTGGTCGTAGTGTGGTCGTAGTGTGGTCGTAGTGTGGTGGTAGTGTGGCCCTACCTGAGAGGTCGTAGTGTGGTCGTAGTGTGGTCGTAGTGTGGTCGTAGTGTGGTCGTAGTGTGGGTCGTAGTGTGTGTGGTCGTAGTGTGGTCGTAGTGTGGTGGTAGTGTGGTCCTACCTGAGAGGTCGTAGTGTGGTCGTAGTGTGGTCGTAGTGTGGTCGTAGTGTGGTCGTAGTGTGGTCGTACCTGAGTGGTCGTAGTGTGGTTGTAGTGTGGTCGTAGTGTGGTCGTAGTGTGGTCGTAGTGTGGTCGTAGTGTGGTCCTACCTGAGAGGTCGTAGTGTGGTCATAGTGTGGTCATAGTGTGGTCGTAGTGTGGTCGTAGTGTGGGCATAGTGTGGTCGTAGTGTGGTCGTAGTGTGGTGGTAGTGTGGCCCTACCTGAGAGGTCGTAGTGTGGTCGTAGTGTGGTCGTAGTGTGGTCGTAGTGTGGTCGTAGTGTGGTCGTAGTGTGGTTGTAGTGTGGTCGTAGTGTGGTCGTAGTGTGGTCCTACCTGAGAGGTCGTAGTGTGGTCGTAGTGTGGTGGTAGTGTGGTCGTAGTGTGGTCGTAGTGTGGTCGTAGTGTGGTCGTAGTGTGGTCGTAGTGTGGTCGTAGTGTGGTCGTAGTGTGGTGGTAGTGTGGTCCTACCTGAGAGGTCGTAGTGTGGTCGTAGTGTGGTCGTAGTGTGGTCGTTACACAACTAATACCACAACTAATCTTCTCCTTTCCCCCTTCTGATAACCAGGTGGCGAATCGCATCGTCTCTGCATGTCTTGGCAAGACATATCAGTATGGATGACGGATCACCACCTCAAGCTGAACCCTGGCAAGACGGAGCTGCTCTTCCTCCCGGGGAAGGACTGCCCCGTTCCATGATCTCGCCATCACGGTTGACAACTCCGCTGTGTCCTCCTCCCAGAGTGCGAAAGAGCCTAGGCGTGACCCTGGATCCAACACCCTGTCGTTCTCTCCTCGCCCACATCAAGTGGCGGTGACCCGCTCCTGCAGGTTCATGCTCTACAACATTCGGAGAGTGCGACCCTGCCTTACACAGGAAGCGGCGCAGGTCCTGGTCCAGGCACTTGTCATCTCCCGTCTGGGACTACTGCAAACTCGCTGTTGGCTGGGCTCCCTGCCTGCCTGCCATTAAACCACCTACAACTCATCCAGAATGCCGCAGCCCGTCTGGTGTTCAACCTTCCCAAGTTCTCTCACGTCACCCCCCTCCTCCGCACACTCCACTGGCTTCCAGTTGAAGCTCGCATCCGCTACAAGACCATGGTGCTTGCCTATGGAGCAGTGAGGGGAACGGCACCTCTGTACCTTTCAGGGTCTGATCAGTCCCTACACCCAAACGAGGACATTGCGTTCATCCACCTCTGGTGCCTGCTGGCTCCCCTTCCTCTGCGGAAGCACAGCTCCCGCTCAGCCCAGTCAAAACTGTTCGCTGCTCTGGCACCCCAATGGGTGAACAAGCTCCCTCACGACGCCAGGACAGCGGAGTCACTCACCACCTTTCCGGAGACATTTTGAAACCCCACCTCTTTAAGGAATACCTGGATAGGATAAAGTATTCCTTCTAACCCCCCCCCCCCCCCCCCAAATGTAAAGTGGTTATCCACTGGCTATAGGGTGAACGCACCAATTTGTGAGTCGCTCTGGCTAAGAGCGTCTGCTAAATGACGTTAATGTGCCCTTGAGCAAGGCACTTAACCTAATTGCTCCTGTAAGTCGCTCTGGTTAAGAGCGTCTGCTAAATGACTAAAATGTAAATGTAAATGTAAAATGTCGTAGTGTGGTTGTAGTGTGGTCCTACCTGAGAGGTCGTAGTGTGGTCGTAGTGTGGTCGTATTGTGGTCGTAGTGTGGTCGTAGTGTGGTCGTAGTGTGGTCGTAGTGTGGTCGTAGTGTGGTCGTAGTGTGGTTGTAGTGTCCTACCTGAGAGGTCGTTAGTGTGGTCGTAGTGTGTGGTCGTAGTGTGGTCGTAGTGTGGTCGTAGTGTGGTAGTGTGTTGGTCCTACCTGAGAGGTCGTAGTGTGGTCGTAGTGTGGTCGTAGTGTGTAGTAGTGTGGTCGTAGTGTGGTCGTAGTGTGGTGGTAGTGTGGTCGTAGTGTGGTCGTAGTGTGGTCGTAGTGTGGTCGTAGTGTGGTTGTAGTGTGGTCGTAGTGTGGTCGTAGTGTGGTCGTAGTGTGGTCCTACCTGATGTCGTAGTGTGGTCGTAGTGTGGTCGTAGTGTGGTCGTAGTGTGGTCGTAGTGTGGTGGTAGTGTGGCCCTACCTGAGAGGTCGTAGTGTGGTCGTAGTGTGGTCGTAGTGTGGTCGTAGTGTGGTAGTAGTGTGGGTCGTAGTGTGGTCGTAGTGTGGTCGTAGTGTGGCCCTACCTGAGAGGTCGTAGTGTGGTCGTAGTGTGGTCGTAGTGTGGTCGTAGTGTGGTCGTAGTGTGGTCGTAGTGTGGTCGTAGTGTGGTCGTAGTGTGGTGGTAGTGTGGTCCTACCTGAGAGGTCGTAGTGTGGTCGTAGTGTGGTCGTAGTGTGGTCGTAGTGTGGTCGTAGTGTGGTCGTAGTGTGGTCGTAGTGTGGTTGTAGTGTGGTCGTAGTGTGGTCGTAGTGTGGTCGTAGTGTGGTCGTAGTGTGGTACGTAGTGGGTCGTAGTGTGGTCGTAGTGTGGTCGTAGTGTGGTCGTAGTGTGGTCGTAGTGTGGTGATAGTGTGGTCGTAGTGTGGTCGTAGTGTGGTCGTAGTGTGGCCCTACCTGAGAGGTAGTGTGTGGTCGTAGTGTGGTCGTAGTGTGGTCGTAGTGTGGTCGTAGTGTGGTCGTAGTGTGGTCGTAGTGTGGTTGTAGTGTGGTCGTAGTGTGTCGTAGTGTGGTCCTACCTGTAGAGGTCGTAGTGTGGTCGTAGTGTGGTCGTAGTGTGGTCGTAGTGTGGTCGTAGTGTGGTCGTAGTGTGGTCGTAGTGTGGTCGTAGTGTGGTCGTAGTGTGGTCGTAGTGTGGTCGGTAGTGTGGTCCTACCTGAGAGGTCGTAGTGTGGTCGTAGTGTGGTCGTAGTGTGGTCGTAGTGTGGTTGTAGTGTGGTCCTACCTGAGAGGTCGTAGTGTGGTGTAGTGTGGTCGTATTGTGGGTCGTAGTGTGGTCGTAGTGTGTGGTCGTAGTGTGGTCGTAGTGTGGTCGTAGTGTGGGTCGTAGTGTGGTCGTAGTGTGGTTGTAGTGTGGTCCTACCTGAGAGGTCGTAGTGTGGTCGTAGTGTGGTCGTAGTGTGGTGGTCGTAGTGTGGTCGTAGTGTGGTCGTAGTGTGGTCCTACCTGAGAGGTCGTAGTGTGGTCGTAGTGTGGTCGTAGTGTGGTCGTAGTGTGGTCGTAGTGTGGGTCGTAGTGTGGTCCGTAGTGTGGTCGTAGTGTGGTCGTAGTGTGTCGTAGTGTGGTCGTAGTGTGGTCGTAGTGTGGTCGTAGTGAGTGTGGTCGTAGTGTGGTCGTAGTGTGGTCGTAGTGTGGTCGTAGTGTGGTCGTAGTGTGGTCGTAGTGTGGTCGTAGTGTGGTCGTAGTGTGGTCGTAGTGTGGTCGTAGTGTGGCCCTACCTGAGAGGTCGTAGTGTGGTCGTAGTGTGGTCGTAGTGTGGTCGTAGTGTGGTCGTAGTGGGGTCGTGTGTGTCGTAGTGTGGTCGTAGTGTGGTCGTATTGTGGTCGTAGTGTGGTCGTAGTGTGGTCGTAGTGTGGTCGTAGTGTGGTCCTACCTGAGAGGTCGTAGTGTGCGTAGCAGCCGTAATACTCGGAGGATTCCCAGGATGCGGTTCCCTCCGGTCAAGGCCAGAGAAACCAGGATGTCCACCAGAGAGACAAACACCAGGATCCCATCCAGCACATTCCAACTGCTCTTCAAGTAGCTCTGTTTACCCCAGCAAAACCCCAACGCTACAATCTACAGACAGAAGATTAACATGACAAGACCTCCAGGACTGACAGCAGACTGAAACAGACAGCAGACTGAAACAGACAGCAGACTGAAACAGACAGCAGACTGAAACAGACAGCAGACTGAAACAGACAACAGACTGAAACAGACAGCAGACTGAAACAGACAGCAGACTGAAACAGACAGCAGACTGAAACAGACAGCAGACGGACTGAAACAGACAGCGGAACTGAAACAGACAGTGACTGAAAACAGACAGCGGACTGAAACAGACAGCGGACTGAAACAGACAGACAGCGGACTGAAACAGACAGCGGACTGAAACAGACAGCGGTCTAGAAACAGACAGCAGACTGAAACCAACAGCAGACTGAAACAGACAGCAGACTGAAAACAGACAGCAGACTGAAACAGAGAGCACAGACTGAAACAGACAACAGACTGAAACAGACAGCAGACTGAAACAGACAACAGACTGAAACAGACAGCAGACTGAAACAGACAGCAGACTGAAACAGACAGCGGACTGAAACAGACAGCAGACTGAAACAGACAGCAGTGACTGAAACAGACAGCAGACTGAAACGACAGCAGACTGAAACAGACAGCAGACTGAAACAGACAGGCAGACTGAAACAGACAACAGGCAGACTGAAACAGACAGCAGACTGAAACAGACAGCAGACTGAAACAGACAACAGCAGACTGAAACAGACAGTCAGACTGAAACAGACAGCAGACTGAAACAGACAGCAGACTGAAACAGACAGCAGACTGAAAACAGACAACAGAACAACTGAACAGAACAGACAGCAGACTGAAACAGACAGCAGACTGAAACAGGACAGCAGACTGAAACAGACAGCAGGACTGAAGACAGACAGCGGACTGAAACAGACAGCAGCAGAACTGAAACAGACAGCAGACTGAAAACAGACAGCGGACTGAAACAGACAGCGGACTGAAACAGACAGCAGACTGAAAACAGACAGCAGGACTGAAACAGACAGCAGACTGAAACAGACAGCAGACTGAAACAGACAGCAGACTGAAACAGACAGCAGACTGAAACAGACAGCAGACTGAAACAGACAGCAGACTGAAACAGACAGCAGACTGAAACAGACAGCAGACTGAAACAGACAGACCAGCAGACTGAAAACAGACAGCAGACTGAAACAGACAGCAGACTTGAACAGCACAGCAGACTGAAACAGACAGCAGACTGAAACAGGACAGCAGACTGAAACAGACAGCAGACTGAAACAGAGATGAGAACAGCAGACAGACTGAAACAGACAACAGACTGAAACAGACAACAGACTGAAACAGACAGCAGACTGAAACAGACAGCAGACTGAAACAGACAGCAGACTGAAACAGACAGCAGACTGAAACAGACAGCGGACTGAAACAGACAGCGGACTGAAACAGACAGCGGACTGAAACAGACAGCGGACTGAAACAGACAGCGGACTGAAACAGACAGCAGACTGAAACAGACAGTAGCAACTGAAACAGACAGCAGACTGAAAAGCAGACAGCAGACTGAAACAGACAGCAGACTGAAACAGACAGCAGACTGAAACGTACAGCAGACTGAAACAGACAACAGACTGAAACAGACAGCAGACTGAAACAGACAGCAGACTGAAAACAGACAGCAGACTGAAAGACAGACAGCAGACTGAAACAGACAGCAGATTGAAACAGACAGCAGACTGAAACAGACAGCAGACTGAAACAGACAGCAGACTGAAACAGACAGCAGATGAAACAGACAACAGACTGAAACAGACAAACAGACTGAAACAGACAAACAGACTGAAACAGACAGCAGACTGAAACAGACAGCAGACTGAACAGAAACAGACAGCAGACTGAAACAGACAGCAGACTGAAACAGACAGCGGACTGAAACAAGACAGCGGACTGAAACAGACAGCGGACTGAAACAGACAGCAGACTGAAACAGACAGCGGACTGAAACAGAACAGCGGACTGAAACAGACAGCAGACTGAAACAGAGCAGACTGAAACAGAAAGCAGACTGAAACAGACAGCAGACTGAAACAGACAACAGACTGAAACAGACAGACAGACAGACTGAAACAGACAACAGACTGAAACAGACAGCAGACTGAAACAGACAGCAGAGACTGAAACAGACAGCAGACTGAAACAGACAACAGACTGAAACAGACAGCAGACTGAAACAGACAACAGACTGAAACAGACAGCAGACTGAAACAGACAGCAGACTGAAACAGACAGCAGACTGAAACAGACAGCAGACTGAAACAGACAGCAGACTGAAAGACAGACAGCAGGACTGAAACAGACAAAACAGACTGAAACAGACAGCAGACTGAAACAGACAACAGACTGAAACAGACAACAGACTGAAACAGACAACAAACTGAAACAGACAACAGACTGAAACAGACAACAGACTGAAACAGACAGCAGACTGAAACAGACAGCAGACTGAAACAGACAGCAGACTGAAACAGACAGCGGACTGAAACAGACAGCGGACTGAAACAGACAGCGGACTGAAACAGACAGCGGACTGAAACAGACAGCGGACTGAAACAGACAGCGGACTGAAACAGACAGCGGACTGAAACAGACAGCAGACTGAAACAGACAGCAGACTGAAACAGACAGCAGACTGAAACAGACAGCAGACTGAAACAGACAGCAGACTGAAACAGACAACAGACTGAAACAGACAGCAGACTGAAACAGACAACAGACTGAAACAGACAGCAGACTGAAACAGACAACAGACTTAAACAGACAGCAGACTGAAACAGACAACAGACTGAAACAGACAGCAGACTGAAACAGACAGCAGACTGAAACAGACAGCAGACAGCAGACTGAAACAGACAGCAGACTGAAACAGACAGCAGACTGAAACAGACAACAGACTGAAACAGACAGCAGACTGAAAAGACAGACAACAGACTGAAAACAGACAAAACTGAAACTGACAACAAACTGAAACAGACAACAGACTGAAACAGACAGCAGACTGAAACAGACAGCAGACTGAAACAGACAACAAACTGAAACAGACAACAAACTGAAACAGACAGCAGACTGAAACAGACAGCTGACTGAAACAGACAGCTGACTGAAACAGACAACAAACTGAAACAGACAATAAACTGAAACAGACAGCAGACTGAAAGAGACAACAGAACATAGACTGAAACAGAGCAGACTGAAACAGACAACTGACAAACAGACAAACAGACAGCAGACTGAGACAGACAACAGACTGAAACAGAGCAGACTGAAACAGACAGAAGACTAAAACAGACAGCAGACTGAAACAGACAACTGACAAACAGACAAACAGACAAACAGACAGCAGACTGAAACAGACAACAGACTGAAACAGACAGCAGACTGAAACAGACAGCAGACTGAAACAGACATAAGAATGAAACAGAGCAGACTGAAACAGACAACTGACAAACAGACAAACAGACAGCACACTGAAACAGACAGCAGACTGAAACAGACATACGAATGAAACAGACAGCAGACTGAAACAGACAGCAGACTGAAATAGACAACAGACTGAAACATACAGCAGACAACAAACTGAAACAGACAGCAGACTGATGGACTGAAACAGACAGCAGACTGAAAGAGACAACAGACTTAAACAGGCAGTATGAGACTAAAACAGACAGCATGAGACTAAAACAGACAGCATGAGACTGAAACAGACAACAGACTAAAACAGACAGCAGAGTGAAACAGACAGCAGACAGACAGAAAGCAGACTGAAACAGACAGCAGACAGACAGCAGACAAACAGACAAAAGACAGAAACAGCCAGCATGAGACTGAAACAGCCAGCATGAGACTGAAACAGACAGCATGAGACTGAAACAGCCAGCATGAGACTGAAACAGACAACAGACAGAAAGAGACAACAGACAGAAACTGACAACAGACTGAGACAGCAGACTGAAACAGGCACCATGAGACTGAAACAGACAACAGACTGAAACAAACAGCATGAGACTGAAACAGAAAACAGACTGAAACAGACAGCATGAGACTAAAACAGACAGCATGAGACTGAACCAGACAACATGATATTAAAACAGAAGGTACGAGACTGAATGGACTCAGACAGCGGACTGAAACAGACAAGAGTGAAACAGACAGCATGAGACTGAACCAGACAGCATGAGACTGAACCAGACAGCATGAGACTGAACCAGACAGCATGAGACTAAAACAGAAGGTATGAGACTGAAACAGACAACAGACTGAAAAGACAGACAGCAGACTAAAACAGACTGAAACAGACAGCAGACTGAAACAGAGAGCATGAGACAAACAGAGAGCAGACTGAAAAACAGAAGACTGAAACAAACTGCAGACATACAGCATGATGAGACTGAAACAGACAATAGACTGAAACAGACAGCAGACAAACAGACAGCATGAAAACTGAACAGACAACAGACAAACAGACAACAGACTGAAACAGACAGCATGAGATTGAAACAGACAGCATGAGAAACAGACAACAGACAGAAACATACAATAGACAACAGACAGAAACAGACAACAGACTGAAACAGACTGAGACAGCAGACTGAAACTAGCACCATGAGACTGAAACAGAACAACAGACTGAAACAGACAGCATGAGACTAAAACAGACAGCATGAGACTAAAACAGATAGCATGAGACTAAAACAGAAGGTATGAGACTGAAACAGACAGCAGAATAAAACAGACTGAAACAGACAGCAGACTGAAACAGACAGCAGACAGACAGCATTAGACTGAAACAGACAACAGACTGAAACAGACAGCATGAGACAAACAGACAGCATGAGAAACAGACAGCAGACTGAAACAGACAACACAGAGACTGAAACAGAAAAACATGAGACAAACTGACAACATGAGACTGAAAACAGACAGCAGACTGAGACTGAAACAGACAGCAGAAAAACAGACAGCATGAAAACTGAAACCGACAACAGACAGAAACAGACAACAGACTGAGACAGCAGACTGAAACAGACAACAGACAGATTGAGACTGAAACAGACTAAAACAGACAAGACTAAAACAGACAGCAGATGAACAGACAGCATGAAAACTGAAACCGACAGACAGACAGATTGAAACCGACAGCAGACTGAAACAGACAACAGACTGAAACAGGCAACAGACAGAAACAGACAACAGACAAACAGACAACAGACAGAAACAGACGGTATTATTACCTTGACAGTCATCTCAGCCAGGAAGATTAGAGTGAACACGTAGTTGGAGACACTCAGAAACACTCGCTCCTGGAGGGAGAGTAGGAGAGAAAGTATATTACCGCTCTAGTTTCTAAACCCAGAGGCGCAACATCGCAAGACTTCCGGGAACGCTTGCGAAACAGACCAGACCAGGCCGGGGTTTGGGGTTTGAGAAGTCAATGAGTTGTCACCAACATCTCGTTGCATCTATCTGACCATGCAGATCGAACGGCAAGAATGAACGGCAAGAAAGTGTTCAAGAAAGTGTTTGTGACTCCAGGGCAGGGCTTGGTGTGACAGGGGGCAGGGCTTGGTGTGTGACAGGGGGCAGGGCTTGGTGTGACAGGGGCAGGGCTTGGTGTGACAGGGGGCAGGGCTTGGTGTGACAGGGGGCAGGGCTTGGTGTGACAAGGGGGCAGGGCTTGGTGTGACAAGGGGGCAGGGCTTGGTGTGACAGGGGGCAGGGCTTGGTGTGACAGGGGCAGGGCTTGGTGTGACAGGGGCAGGGCTTGGTGTGACAGGGGGCAGGGCTTGGTGTGACAGGGGGCAGGGCTTGGTGTGACAGGGGGCAAGGCTTGGTGTGACAGGGGGCAGGGCTTGGTGTGACAGGGGGCAGGGCTTGGTGTGACAGGGGGCAGGGCTTGGTGTAACAGGGGGCAGGGCTTGGTGTGACAGGGGGCAGGGCTTGGTGTGACAGGGGCAGGGCTTGGTGTGTGACAGGGGGCAAGGCTTGGTGTGACAGGGGGGCAGGGCTTGGTGTGACAGGGGGCAGGGCTTGGTGTGACAGGGGGCAGGGCTTGGTGTGACAGGGGGGGCAGGGCTTGGTGTGACAGGGGGCAGGGCTTGGTGTGACAGGGGGCAGGGCTTGGTGTGACAGGGGGCAGGGCTTGGGTGTGACAGGGGGCAGGGCTTGGTGGGGGCAGTGTGACAGGGGGCAGGGCTTGGTTGGGACAGCAGGGGCAGGGCTTGGTGTGACAAGGGGGCAGGGGCTTGGTTGGTGTGACAAGGGGGCAGGGCTTGGTGTGACAAGGGGGCAGGGCTTGGTGTGACAGGGGGCAGGGCTTGGTGTGACAAGGGGGCAGGGCTTGGTGTGACAAGGGGGCAGGGCTTGGTGTGACAAGGGGCAGGGCTTGGTGTGACAAGGGGGCAGGGCTTGGTGTGGGAAGCAGCATGCACCAGGAGAAGAGGGTGAAAGACGACTCAAGTAGCAAAACATTTAACAAACCAAACATTGAAATAACGTTCTAGAAGGTAAAGTAAAAAAAAAGCCAAAGCGGTCTCTATGCATCAATACTGGTATATAGTAAAACACGGTATCCCATCAGCCCCTAGTGTCTTACGGTGCTGTGAGGCTGGATGCCGGGTCTCTCCAGAGCGATGGTGATGCAGTTGAGGAAGATGAAGACCAGGACCACGTGATCAAACATCTTATGAGAGATCAGACCTTTACCCCACACACGGAACCTAGAGGGAGGGAGGGGGGAGAGAGGAATCAGCACAGAGGAGGAAGATACAGTATCTATGAGAAGGTGAGACAAGAAGTATGTTTGTGTGTGTGTGTGTGTGTGTGTGTACAGTGAGGGGAAAAAAAGTATTTGATCCCCTGCTGATTTTGTACGTTTGCCCACTGACAAAGACATGATCAGTCTATAATTTTAAATGGTAGGTTTATTTGAACAGTGAGAGACAGAATAACAACAACAAAATCCAGAAAAACGCATGTCAAAATTTTTATAAATTGATTTAAATTTTAATGAGGGGAAATAAGTATTTGACCCCTCTGCAAAACATGACTTAGTACTTGGTGGCAAAACCCTTGTTGGCAATCACAGAGGTCAGACGTTTCTTGTAGTTGGCCACCAGGTTTGCACACATCTCAGGAGGGATTTTGTGCCACTCCTCTTTGCAGATCTTCTCCAAGTCATTAAGGTTTCGAGGCTGACGTTTGGCAACTCGAACCTTCAGCTCCCTCCACAGATTTTCTATGGGATTATGGTCTGGAGACTGGCTAGGCCACTCCAGGACCTTAATGTGCTTCTTCTTGAGCCACTCCTTTGTTGCCTTGGCCGTGTGTTTTGGGTCATTGTCATGCTGGAATACCCATCCACGACCCATTTTTCAATGCCCTGGCTGAGGGAAGGAGGTTCTTACCCAAGATTTGATGGTACAAAGCCCCGTCCATCGTCCCTTTGATGCGATGAAGTTGTCCTGTCCCCTTAGCAGAAAAACACCCCCAAAGCATAATATTTCCACTCTCCATGTTTGACGGTGGGGATGGTGTTCTTGGGGTCATAGGCAGCATTCCTCCTCCTCCAAACACGGCGAGTTGAGTTGATGCCAAAGAGCTCCATTTTGGTCTCATCTGACCACAACACTTTCACCCAGTTCTCCTCTGAATCATTCAGATGTTCATTGGCAAACTTCAGACGGCCCTGTATATGTGCTTTCTTGAGCAGGGGGACCTTGCGGGCGCTGCAGGATTTCAGTCCTTCACAGCATGTAGTGTGTTACCAATTGTTTTCTTGGTGACTATGGTCCCAGCTGCCTTGAGATCATTGACAAGATCCTCCCGTGTAGTTCTGGGCTGATTCCTCACCTTTCTCATGATCATTGCAACTCCACGAGGTGAGATCTTGCATGGAGCCCCAGGCCGAGGGAGATTGACAGTTATTTTGTGTTTCTTCCATTTGCGAATAATCGCACCAACTGTTGTCACCTTCTCACCAAGCTGCTTGGCGATGGTCTTGTAGCCCATTCCAGCCTTGTGTAGGTCTACAATCTTGTCCCTGACATCCTTGGAGCGCTCTTTGGTCTTGGCCATGGTGGAAAGTTTGGAATCTGATTGATTGATTGCTTCTGTGGACAGGTGTCTTTTATACAGGTAACAAGCTGAGATTAGGAGCACTCCCTTTAAGAGTGTGCTCCTAATCTCAGCTCGTTACCTGTATAAAAGACACCTGGGAGCCAGAAATCTTTCTGATTGAGAGGGGGTCAAATACTTATTTCCCTCATTAAAATGCAAATAAATGTATAACATTTTTGACATGCGTTTTTCTGGATTTTTTTGTTGTTATTCTGTCTCTCACTGTTCAAATAAACCTACCATTAAAATTATAGACTGATCATTTATTTGTCAGTGGGCAAACGTACAAAATCAGCAAGGGATCAAATACTTTTTTCCCCCCACTGTATGTAGTGTGATAAGGATGTCATGCTGCTTGCTTAGCGAGAACCGCTTCCTCCTAATTGGGCTCATACCGAGGCTGGAGCCCAGGACCTCCTCCTGGCAAACACACGTGACCACCCTTCCTGAAGCGTGTCGTGCTGTGCGTGTGTGTGTGTGTGTGTGTGCGTGTGTGGCGTGCGTGTGTGTGTGTGTATGACTCACGAGTTCTGAGGGGAGAACAGGTAGAGGTTCC
>CM072232.1:52948249-52953834 GCA_036851935.1 Coregonus suidteri | reverse complement strand
TTGCTATTATGAACATCATTACTCAACACTTCCAATAACGCTTTCAACAGCAGCTCAAACACAGGACATGTAAGAATGAACTTCATAGCCCCAGTGAATTATACCCGTGCATTATTAGGGACATGACGCACAATCTGGAATGCCCTTCAGAGCCAATCAAAAAAACAAGTATTGAACAATGCCATGGTATAATTAAACAATAAGGCACAAGAGGCAGTGATGTATCGTGAATACGGTCACAGGTAAGAGGCAGTGCTGTATCGTGAATACAGTCACAGGTAAGAGGCAGTGCTGTATCGTGAATACAGTCACAGGTAAGAGGCAGCGCTGTATCGTGAATACAGTCACAGGTAAGAGGCAGTGCTGTATCGTGAATACGGTCACAGGTAAGAGGCAGTGCTGTATCGTGAATACAGTCACAGGTAAGAGGCAGTGCTGTATCGTGAATACGGTCACAGGTAAGAGGCAGTGCTGTATCGTGAATACAGTCACAGGTAAGATGCAGTGCTGTATCGTGAATACAGTCACAGGTAAGATGCAGTGCTGTATCGTGAATACAGTCACAGGTAAGAGGCAGTGCTGTATCGTGAATACAGTCACAGGTAAGATGCAGTGCTGTATCGTGAATACAACAGGTAAGAGGCAGTGCTGTATCGTGAATACGGTCACAGGTAAGATGCAGTGCTGTATCGTGAATACGGTCACAGGTAAGATGCAGTGCTGTATCGTGAATACGGTCACAGGTAAGATGCAGTGCTGTATCGTGAATACGGTCACAGGTAAGATGCAGTGCTGTATCGTGAATACAGTCACAGGTAAGATGCAGTGCTGTATCGTGAATACAGTCACAGGTAAGATGCAGTGCTGTATCGTGAATACGGTCACAGGTAAGATGCAGTGATGTATCATGAATACGGTCACAGGTAAGATGCAGTGCTGTATCGTGAAAATCCAAAAAATCACATTGTATGATTTTTAAGTAATTAATTTGCATTTTATTGCATGACATAAGTATTTGATCACCTACCAACCAGTAAGAATTCCGGCTCTCACAGACCTGTTAGTTTTTCTTTAAAAAGCCCTCCTGTTCTCCACTCATTACCTGTATTAACTGCACCTGTTTGAACTCGTTACCTGTATAAAAGACACCTGTCCACACACTCAATCAAACAGACTCCAACCTCTCCACAATGGCCAAGACCAGAGAGCTGTGTAAGGACATCAGGGATAAAATTGTAGACCTGCATAAGGCTGGGATGGGCTACAGGACAATAGGCAAGCAGCTTGGTGAGAAGGCAACAACTGTTGGCGCAATTATTAGAAAATGGTTCAAAAAAGTTCAAGATGACGGTCAATCACCCTCGGTCTCTGGCTCCATGCAAGATCTCACCTCGTGGGGCATCAATGATCATGAGGAAGGTGAGGGATCAGCCCAGAACTACATGGCAGGACCTGGTCAATGACCTGAAGAGAGCTGGGACCACAGTCTCAAAGAAAACCATTAGTAATACACTACGCCGTCATGGATTAAAATCCTGCAGCGCACGCAAGGTCCCCCTGCTCAAGCCAGCGCATGTCCAGGCCCGTCTGAAGTTTGCCAATGACCATCTGGATGATCCAGAGGAGGAATGGGAGAAGGTCATGTGGTCTGATGAGACAAAAATAGAGCTTTTTGGTCTAAACTCCACTCGCCGTGTTTGGAGGAAGAAGAAGGATGAGTACAACCCCAAGAACACCATCCCAACCGTGAAGCATGGAGGTGGAAACATCATTCTTTGGGGATGCTTTTCTGCAAAGGGGACAGGACGACTGCACCGTATTGAGGGGAGGATGGATGGGACCATGTATCGCGAGATCTTGGCCAACAACCTCCTTCCCTCAGTAAGAGCATTGAAGATGGGTCGTGGCTGGGTCTTCCAGCATGACAACGACCTGAAACACACAGCCAGGGCAACTAAGGAGTGGCTCCGTAAGAAGCATCTCAAGGTCCTGGAGTGGCCTAGCCAGTCTCCAGACCTGAACCCAATAGAAAATCTTTGGAGGGAGCTGAAAGTCCGTATTGCCCAGCGACAGCCCCGAAACCTGAAAGATCTGGAGAAGGTCTGTATGGAGGAGTGGGCCAAAATCCCTGCTGCAGTGTGTGCAAACCTGGTCAAGACCTACAGGAAACGTATGATCTCTGTAATTGCAAACAAAGGTTTCTGTACCAAATATTAAGTTCTGCTTTTCTGATGTATCAAATACTTATGTCATGCAATAAAATGCAAATTAATTACTTAAAAATCATACAATGTCATTTTCTGGATTACAGACCTCTACATGCTTTGTAAGTAGGAAAACATGCAAAATCGGCAGTGTATCAAATACTTGTTCTCCCCACTGTATATATATATAAACTCAGCAAAAAAAGAAATGTCCTCTCACTGTCAACTGCATTTATTTTCAGCAAACGTAACATGTGTAAATATTTGTATGAACATAACAAGATTCAACAACTGAGACATAAACTGAACAAGTTCCACAGACATGTGACTAACAGAAATTGCATAATGTGTCCCTGAACAAAGGGGGGGTCAAAATCAAAAGTAACAGTCAAAATCTGGTGTGGCCACCAGCTGCATTAGTGTACTGCAGTGCATCTCCTCCTCATGGACTGCACCAGATTTGCAAGTTCTTGCTGTGAGATGTTACCCCACTCTTCCACCAAGGCACCTGCAAGTTCCCGGACATTTCTGGGGGGAATGGCCCTAGCGCTCACCCTCCGATCCAACAGGTCCCAGACGTACTCAATGGGATTGAGATCCGGGCTCTTCGCTGGCCATGGCAGAACACTGACATTCCTGTCTTGCAGGAAATCACGCACAGAACGAGCAGTATGGCTGGTGGCATTGTCATGCTGGAGGGTCATGTCAGGATGAGCCTGCAGGAAGGGTACCACATGAGGGAGGAGGATGTCTTCCCTGTAACGCACAGCGTTGAGATTGCCTGCAATGACAACAAGCTCAGTCCAATTCTGCTGTGACACACCGCCCCAGACCATGACGGACCCTCCACCTCGATCCCGCTCCAGAGTACAGGCCTCGGTGTAACGCTAATTCCTTCGACGATAAATGCGAATCCGACCATCACCCCTGGTGAGACAAAACCGCGACTTGTCAGTGAAGAGCACTTTTTTGCCAGTCCTGTCTGGTCCAGCGACGGTGGGTTTGAGCCCATAGGCGACGTTGTTGCCGGTGATGTCTGGTGAGGACCTGCCTTACAACAGGCCTACAAGCCCTCAGACCAGCCTCTCTCAGCCTATTGCGGACAGTCTGAGCACTGATGGAGGGATTGTGCGTTCCTGGTGTAACTCGGGCAGTTGTTGTTGCCATCCTGTACCTGTCCCGCAGGTGTGATGTTCGGATGTACCGATCCTGTGCAGGTGTTGTTACACGTGGTCTGCCACTGCGAGGACGATCAGCTGTCCGTCCTGTCTCCCTGTAGCGCTGTCTTAGGCGTCTCACAGTACGGACATTGCAATTTATTGCCCTGGCCACATCTGCAGTCCTCTTGCCTCGTTGCAGCATGCCTAAGGCACGTTCACGAAGATGAGCAGGGACCCTGGGCATTTTTCTTTTGGTGTTTTTCAGAGTCAGTAGAAAGGCCTCCTTAGTGTCCTAAGTTTTCATAACTGTGACCTTAATTGCCTACCGTCTGTAAGCTGTTAGTGTCTTAACGACCGTTCCACAGGTGCATGTTCATTAATTGTTTATGGTTCATTGAACAAGCATGGGAAACAGTGTTTAAACCCTTTACAATAAAGATCTGTGAAATTATTTGGATTTTTACGAATTATCTTTGATAGACAGGGTCCTGAAAAAGGGACTTTTCTTTTTATGCTGAGTTTATATACACATTTATAAAAAATTAAATACTTAAATATCACATTTACATAAGTATTCAGACTCTTTACTCAGTACTTTGTTGAAGCACCTTTGGCAGTGATTACAGCCTCAAGTCTTCTTGGGTATGACGCTACAAGCTTGGCACACCTGCATTTGGGCGTTTCTCCCATTCTTCTTTGCAGATCCTCTCAAGCGCTGTCAGGTTGGATGGGGAGCGTTGCTGCACAGTTATTTTCAGGTCTCTTCAGAGATGTTAGATTGGGTTCAAGTCCGGGCTCTGGCTGGGCCACTCAAGGACATTCAGAGACTTGTCCCAAAGCCACTCCTGCGTTGTCTTGGCTGTGTGCTTAGGGTCGTTGTCCTGTTGGAAGGTGAACCTTTGCCCCAGTCTAAGGTCCTGAGCGCTCTGGAGCAGGTTTTCATCAAGGATCTCTCTGTACTTTGCTCCGTTAATCTTTCCCTCGATACTGACTAGTCTCCCAGTCCCTGCCGCTGAAAAACATCCCCACTGCATGATGCTGCCACCACCATGCTTCACCTTAGGGATGGTGCCAGGTTTCCTCAAGACGTGACGCTTGGCATGCACTGTCAACTGTGGGACCTTATATAGACAGGTGTTTGCCTTTCCAAATCATGTCCAATCAATTGAATTTACCACAGGTGGACTCCAATCAAGTTGTAGAAACATCTCAAGGATGATCAATGGAAACAGGATGCGCCTGAGCTCAATTACGAGTCTAATAGCAAAGGGTCTGAATACTTATATGTAAATAAGGTATTTCTGTTTTCTATTTTTAATACATTTGCAAACATTTCTAAAAACCTGTTTTTTGCTTTGTCATTATGGGGTATTGTGTGTAGATTGATGAGGGGAAAAAATTTATTTTATCCATAAGGCAGTCAAGGCAATACTTTCCGAATGCACTGTCAGTCAAGGCAGTCAGTCAGAAGAACAGGTCCCGACTTATTATAACTTATTGGTTGTTAAGAGTGAAGAGATGAACACCATGAAATTAGCCAAAAAAAATATATATATAAGTCATCAAATTGTACAACTTAAGATCAAAGAAAGAGGAAAAGATTGACAGAGTTTGAGTTAAAAGAGCGATCTTTAAATCGTTCTAGCTAGCTAAGTTCAAATGTATCCGTTAGCTTACTGCTCTAACTGTTTACTGGTGGTAACCATAGCAACATGGCCACTGCGGCAGCGCTATGGTGACCTATGGACAGCCCATTTTAAAAACACAACTACAACACCGTTCAAATTGATGCAAACGCAGAACAATCCAAATTCATGAGAAGTTGAATGGGATTGGAAAAAAGCTATAAAAGGACAATCCAAATCCATTGGACTCCCCATTTACTGACCAGAAGCTCTAGAAGAAACTTCAGGCCCTCAAACTTAAAAAAAAAAAAGCATGTGGACCTGATGGCATCCTAAATGAGATGCTCAAATTCACTAGTGCAACATTTCAATTGGCTATATTAAAACTGTTTTAATTTGATCCTGAGTGTAGGTTATTTCCCTGACATCTGGAATCAAGGACTCATAACCCCAATCTTTAAGAACGGAGACAGATTTGACCCTAACAATTACAGAGGGATTTGTGTGAACAGTAACCTGGGGAAGGTAAGAGTTCAAAAACCTTCTTAATAAGCACAACGTCTTGAGTAAAAGGGCTAATTGGATTTATACCAAAT
>CM072232.1:52933249-52943249 GCA_036851935.1 Coregonus suidteri | reverse complement strand
GGCCTGTCACACACGTCAACACCCTCCTCTCCTGAATCACTCACACGTCAACACTCCTCTCCTGAATCACTCACACGTCAACACTCCTCTCCTGAATCACTCACACGTCAACACTCCTCTCTCCTGAATCACTCACACGTCAACACTCCTCTCCTGAATCACTCACACATCAACACTCCTCTCCTGTATCACTCACACATCAACACTCCTCTCCTGTATCACTCACACGTCAACACTCCTCTCCTGAATCACTCACACATTAACACTCCTCTCCTGTATCACTCACACGTCAACACTCCTCTCCTGAATCACTCACACGTCAACACTCCTCTCCTGAATCACTCACACATCAACACTCCTCTCCTGAATCACTCACACGTCAACACTCCTCTCCTGGATACACTCACACGTCAACACTCCTCTCCTGAATCACTCACACATTAACACTCAACTCCTGAATCACTCACTGAATCACTCACACGTCAACACTCCTCTCCTGAATCACTCACACGTCAACACTCCTCTCCTGAATCACTCACACATGTCAACACTCCTCTCCTGAATCACTCACACGTCAACACTCCTCTCCTGAATCACTCACACGTCAACACTCCTCTCCTGAATCACTCACACGTCAACACTCCTCTCCTGAATCACTCACACGTCAACACTCCTCTCCTGAATCACTCACACATCAACACTCCTCTCCTGGATACACTCACACGTCAGCAATCCTCTCCTGGATACACTCACACGTCAGCAATCCTCTCCTGGATACACTCACACGTCAACACTCCTCTCCTGAATCACTCACACATCAACACTCCTCTCCTGAATCACTCACACGTCAACACTCCTCTCCTGGATACACTCACACGTCAACACTCCTCTCCTGAATCACTCACACATTAACACTCCTCTCCTGAATCACTCACACCTCAACACTCTCTCTCTCTGGATCACTCACCCACATCAACACTCCTCTCCTGGATCACTCACACGTCAACACTCCTCTCCTGGATACACTCACACGTCAACACTCCTCTCCTGAATCACTCACACATCAACACTCCTCTCCTGAATCACTCACACGTCAACACTCCTCTCCTGGATACACTCACACGTCAACACTCCTCTCCTGAATCACTCACACACGTCAACACTCCTCTCCTGGATACACTCACACATTAACACTCCTCTCCTTTATCACTCACACGTCAACACTCCTCTCCTGGATCACTCACCCACATCAACACTCCTCTCCTGGATCACTCACACGTCAACACTCCTCTCCTGGATCACTCACACGTCAACACTCCTCTCCTGTATCACTCACACCTCAACACTCCTCTCCTGTATCACTCACACGTCAACACTCCTCTCCTGGATACACTCACACGTCAAAACTCCTCTCCTGAATCACTCACACGTCAACACTCCTCTCCTGAATCACTCACACATTAAACACTCCTCTCCTGAATCACTCACACGTCAACACTCCTCTCCTGGATACACTCACACATCAACACTCCTCTCCTGAATCACTCACACATTAACACTCCTCTCCTGGATACACTCACACATCAACACTCCTCTCCTGAATCACTCACACATTAACACTCCTCTCCTGAATACACTCACACATCAACACTCCTCTCCTGAATCACTCACACATCAACACTCCTCTCCTGAATCACTCACACATTAACACTCCTCTCCTGAATCACTCACACATTAACACTCCTCTCCTGAATCACTCACACGTCAACACTCCTCTCCTGAATCACTCACACATTAACACTCCTCTCCTGAATCACTCACACATTAATAATAATAATAATAATAATACATTAACACTACTCTCCTGAATCACTCACACATCAACACTCCTCTCCTGAATCACTCACACATTAACACTCCTCTCCTGAATCACTCACACGTCAACACTCCTCTCCTGAATCACTCACACGTCAACACTCCTCTCCTGAATCACTCACACGTCAACACTCCTCTCCTGAATCACTCACACGTCAACACTCCTCTCCTGGATACACTCACACGTCAACACTCCTCTCCTGAATCACTCACACGTCAACACTCCTCTCCTGAATCACTCACACGTCAACACTCCTCTCCTGGATACACTCACACATCAACACTCCTCTCCTGAATCACTCACACATTAACACTCCTCTCCTGTAGACACACCTACAGTGGTTCCTCATTTAAAAGTGTTGAGCTAATGCCATGAGCGTTTGTGGTAGATGGTGGCAGATTGGGGTTAATTGCGTCATTCTGTCATTGCACCACACTACCACAAGGGGGAGTTAGAAAGCTGATCTATAGGTAATCTGAACTGTGGCCCGAATGTACTATCTTTTCGTAAATTAATGGAGGTGTGAATATTTCAGTCCGAGAGTCTAGAGTCCTGCATCAGGCCAACAAAAAACTTTTGGGTTTTTCTCCCTTTTAAAAAACCAGACAGAAATAATTCTAAATAACAAACTGGCTTTATTTACCACACAGTGTTTAACAGTGATAAGCCCCTCTATATAAAGGGAGTTTCTGAAACACGGAGTCCTTCTTTACTGATGGGAAGAAGAAACTGAATGAAAGAGTCCAGTGAGGACAGAGAGGACAGGGAGGACAGGGGACAGGGGAGAGGGAGGACAGGAGGACAGGGAGGACAGGGAGGACAGGGAGGACAGGGAGTCCAGGGAGGGACAGGTGAGGACAGGGAGGACAGGGAGGACAGGGGGAGGGAGTCCAGGGGACAGGACAGGGAGTCCAGTGAGGACAGGGAGTCCAGTGAGTGGGGAGGACCAGTGAGGACCAGGGAGGACAGGGAGGACAGGAGTCCAGGGAGTCAGGGAGGACAGGGAGTCAGTGTGAGGACAGGAGGACAGGGAGTCCAGTGAGGACAGGGAGTCCAGGGAGGACAGGGTCCAGGACAGGAGGACAGGGGGAGAGGACAGGGAGTCCAGTGAGTGATGAGGGACAGGGAGGACACAGGACACAGGGAGTCCAGGAGGACAGGGAGGGGAGGACAGGGAGGACCAGGAGGACAGAGGGAGGACAGGGAGGACAGGGAGGACAGGGAGGGGGGAGTCCAGGGAGTAGGACAGGGAGGACAGGGAGGAGGGAGGGACAGGGAGAGTGAGGGAGGAGGGAGTCCAGGGAGTCCAGTGAGGACAGGGAGGAGGAGTCAGGGAGTCAGTGAGGACAGGGAGGACAGGGAGGACAGGGAGGTTGCCCAGGGGAGGACAGTCCAGTGAGGGACAGGGAGGACTCCAGTGTGCTTCATTATTTATGAAATGTACTTTTAATATATTTTCAAGTCCTGAGCTTCTTCATTTATTCCTTTAGGCTTGTACTAGTTTAGGACAGCTATTTAATGTATTCGTTTAGGCTTGGCCTATTTAGTAGGCTATTTAATATATTCCTTTAGGCTTGGCCTATTTAGTAGGCTATTTAATATATTCCTTTAGGCTTGGCCTATTTAGTAGGCTATTTCGCAGCATAAAGCTAAATTCGTCAGCATAAAGCTGGCCAGTCGTAGAGTCCTCTTTTAGAGACTGGCCTATCACTAATTCGTTCGTGCTTCGGATCCAGGGAGGCTTGGCTAAATAAATAAAAGTACCCAACATTCTTTCTGATAGTCTTTAACAAAGAAATGTTTTGACCAAGTTAATCTGCTCATGTTGTGTGTGTTCAATTATTTGTGACATTGTGGTTACAATGAATAATGTAAGTGAAATAAATCAAATTCATAATGAATAATCAGATGCATGTTGCAAGCTTGTCATTTTTCCTTATGTAATTTTTTTTGTACGATTTTATTTTCTATTTTTAGACAAGACAAAACATACACATACAAATGACAACTACATCACACCTGCCCAGACCCACCTTTATTACCATTATTATAACCTAACTGAAAGAAATTAACCTGGTAATCTAATGTAATTTACCGCAGGCCTAAAAACCTATGGGTTTAACCTTCTGAATGAATGATTATATTGAAGATAGAAGCTGCCTCTTAATGAGTTCAGAGAGCCGATCCGTTACCCAACAAAATAATATCAATTTATTTAGTCTAATTGTTGTCATGACTTCAGACACAGTAGGCTGTTACTCCTCTTTTCCTGCATTAATTAATTTGTCTGCACGTCTATTCAACATCTGGCTAAAAAGAAACCATACCATGAATTAAGAACAGATATATTTTTTTCTCCTCTTCACAATTCAATGCGGCACATTGACAACTCAAATCGCTTTTAAAAAAAAAGAGCCTTCTAATATTAGACAACAAATAAATATACTAAAACAGTAAACTTCAAAAACAGTCCACTCGTCACCGGATTTCTTCAAATTGCTGTGCAGGAAAAGGGATGTCGTCCACCGTGCCCGGTCGCCAGACTCTCAGCTGTCTTCTCTCAGAAAACCACTCAACCATCTGAAGGTGATGGTTCATCCTTTGGAAACCACACCAACCATCTGAAGGTGATGGTTCATCCTTTGGAAACCACACCAACCATCTGAAGGTGATGGTTCATCCTTTGGAAACCACACCAACCATCTGAAGGTGATGGTTCATCCTTTGGAAACCACACCAACCATCTGAAGGTGATGGTTCATCCTTTGGAAACCACACCAACCATCTGAAGGTGATGGTTCATCCTTTGGAAACCACACCAACCATCTGAAGGTGATGGTTCATCCTTTGGAAACCACACCAACCATCCATGAAGGTGATGGTTCATCCTTTGGAACCCACACCAACCATCTGAAGGTGATGGTTCATCCTTTGGAAACCACACAACCATCTGAAGGTGATGGTTCATCCTTTGGAAACCACACAACCATCTGAAGGTGATGGTTCATCCTTTGGAAACCACACAACCATCTGAAGGTGATGGTTCATCCTTTGGAAACCACACCAACCATCTGAAGGTGATGGTTCATCCTTTGGAACCACACAACCATCTGAAGGTGATGGTTCATCCTTTGGAAACCACACAACCATCTGAAGGTGATGGTTCATCCTTTGGAACCACACAGTTACCAGGTGGACAGCAGGCCTCTCGAAGCGATAAGAGGAAATCAACAAAGATCCACAAGTATTCTTTCACAATAGCTGGTCTTATGCTATCTGCAGTTTTGAGCTGTGGTGGATAACACCCACTCTTCCTTTATGTAATGGGGCTGTAAGGCACAAGTATCCTATGTTTCAAAAATCGTCAAGTCCACATGTCAAGTGTCATTGTCTCCTGAGTGGCGCAGTGGTCTAAGGCACTGCATCACAGTGCTAGCTGTGCCACTAGAGATCCTGGTTCGAATCCAGGCTCTGTCGCAGCCGGCCGCGACCGGGAGACTCATGGGCGGCGCACAATTGGCCTAGCGTCGTCCAGGGTAGGGGAGGGACTGGCCGGCAGGGATGTAGCTCAGTTTGCAACGCCAGGGTTGTGGGTTCGATTCCCACGGGGGACCAGTATGAAAAAAAAAATTTTTTTAGAATATGTATTCACTAACTGTAAGTCGCTCTGGATAAGAGCGTCTGCTAAATGACTAAAATGTCAATGTAATTACGCCGTTGTATTTACCCAACTTCTCTCTCTCTCAACTCCGGGACCACCCGCCAGCTAGTTTTTTTTGTTGTTTTTGCCTGAGGCAGGACTCTAGTGCGATAGGAGAGAGAATGACCGAAAACATTCACACCTCCATTAATTTACAGAAAGGATAGTATAATAGCTTGGCTAGGTTTGGAAAAAATCCCCCCAATTTGTGCCAGAGTTTAGACTGCTGATAGATGCTGCGTTCAGTCAGAGTTTAGACTGCTGATAGATGCTGCGTTCAGTCAGAGTTTAGACTGCTGATAGATGCTGCGTTCAGTCAGAGTTTAGACTGCTGATAGATGCTGCGTTCAGTCAGAGTTTAGACTGCTGATAGATGCTGCGTTCAGTCAGAGTTTAGACTGCTGATAGATGCTGCGTTCAGTCAGAGTTTAGACTGCTGATAGATGCTGCGTTCAGTCAGAGTTTAGACTGCTGATAGATGCTGCGTTCAGTCAGAGTTTAGACTGCTGATAGATGCTGCGTTCAGTCAGAGTTTAGACTGCTGATAGATGCTGCGTTCAGTCAGAGTTTAGACTGCTGATAGATGCTGCGTTCAGTCAGAGTTTAGACTGCTGATAGATGCTGCGTTCAGTCAGAGTTTAGACTGCTGATAGATGCTGCGTTCAGTCAGAGTTTAGACTGCTGATAGATGCTGCGTTCAGTCAGAGTTTAGACTGCTGATAGATGCTGCGTTCAGTCAGAGTTTAGACTGCTGATAGATGCTGCGTTCAGTCAGAGTTTAGACTGCCGATAGATGCTGCGTTCAGTCAGAGTTTAGACTGCTGATAGATGCTGCGGTCAGTCAGAGTTTAGACTGCTGATAGATGCTGCGTTCAGTCAGAGTTTAGACTGCTGATAGATGCTGCGTTCAGTCAGAGTTTAGACTGCTGATAGATGCTGCGTTCAGTCAGAGTTTAGACTGCTGATAGATGCTGCGTTCAGTCAGAGTTTAGACTGCCGATAGATGCTGCGTTCAGTCAGAGTTTAGACTGCCGATAGATGCTGCGTTCAGTCAGAGTTTAGACTGCCGATAGATGCTGCGGTCAGTCAGAGTTTAGACTGCTGATAGATGCTGCGGTCAGTCAGAGTTTAGACTGCCGATAGATGCTGCGTTCAGTCAGAGTTTAGACTGCCGATAGATGCTGCGTTCAGTCAGAGTTTAGACTGCCGATAGATGCTGCGTTCAGTCAGAGTTTAGACTGCCGATAGATGCTGCGTTCAGTCAGAGTTTAGACTGCTGATAGATGCTGCGTTCAGTCAGAGTTTAGACTGCTGATAGATGCTGCGTTCAGTCAGAGTTTAGACTGCTGATAGATGCTGCGTTCAGTCAGAGTTTAGACTGCTGATAGATGCTGCGTTCAAGTCAGAGTTTAGACTGCTGATAGATGCTGCGTTCAGTCAGAGTTTAGACTGCTGATAGATGCTGCGTTCAGTCAGAGTTTAGACTGCTGATAGATGCTGCGTTCAGTCAGAGTTTAGACTGCTGATAGATGCTGCGTTCAGTCAGAGTTTAGACTGCTGATAGATGCTGCGTTCAGTCAGAGTTTAGACTGCTGATAGATGCTGCGTTCAGTCAGAGTTTAGACTGCTGATAGATGCTGCGTTCAGTCAGAGTTTAGACTGCTGATAGATGCTGCGTTCAGTCAGAGTTTAGACTGCTGATAGATGCTGCGTTCAGTCAGAGTTTAGACTGCTGATAGATGCTGCGTTCAGTCAGAGTTTAGACTGCTGATAGATGCTGCGTTCAGTCAGAGTTTAGACTGCTGATAGATGCTGCGTTCAGTCAGAGTTTAGACTGCCGATAGATGCTGCGGTCAGTCAGAGTTTAGACTGCTGATAGATGCTGCGGTCAGTCAGAGTTTAGACTGCTGATAGATGCTGCGTTCAGTCAGAGTTTAGACTGCTGATAGATGCTGCGTTCAGTCAGAGTTTAGACTGCTGATAGATGCTGCGTTCAGTCAGAGTTTAGACTGCTGATAGATGCTGCGTTCAGTCAGAGTTTAGACTGCCGATAGATGCTGCGTTCAGTCAGAGTTTAGACTGCCGATAGATGCTGCGGTCAGTCAGAGTTTAGACTGCCGATAGATGCTGCGGTCAGTCAGAGTTTAGACTGCCGATAGATGCTGCGGTCAGTCAGAGTTTAGACTGCCGATAGATGCTGCGTTCAGTCAGAGTTTAGACTGCCGATAGATGCTGCGTTCAGTCAGAGTTTAGACTGCCGATAGATGCTGCGTTCAGTCAGAGTTTAGACTGCCGATAGACGCTGCGTTCAGTCACAGTTTAGACTGCTGATAGATGCTGCGTTCAGTCAGAGTTTAGACTGCTGATAGATGCTGCGTTCAGTCAGAGTTTAGACTGCTGATAGATGCTGCGTTCAGTCAGAGTTTAGACTGCTGATAGATGCTGCGTTCAGTCAGAGTTTAGACTACTGATAGATGCTGCGTTCAGTCAGAGTTTAGACTGCTGATAGATGCTGCGTTCAGTCAGAGTTTAGACTGCTGATAGATGCTGCGTTCAGTCAGAGTTTAGACTGCTGATAGATGCTGCGTTCAGTCAGAGTTTAGACTGCTGATAGATGCTGCGTTCAGTCAGAGTTTAGACTGCTGATAGATGCTGCGTTCAGTCAGAGTTTAGACTGCCGATAGATGCTGCGGTCAGTCAGAGTTTAGACTGCTGATAGATGCTGCGGTCAGTCAGAGTTTAGACTGCTGATAGATGCTGCGTTCAGTCAGAGTTTAGACTGCTGATAGATGCTGCGTTCAGTCAGAGTTTAGACTGCTGATAGATGCTGCGTTCAGTCAGAGTTTAGACTGCTGATAGATGCTGCGTTCAGTCAGAGTTTAGACTGCCGATAGATGCTGCTTCAGTCAGAGTTTAGACTGCCGATAGATGCTGCGGTCAGTCAGAGTTTAGACTGCTGATAGATGCTGCGGTCAGTCAGAGTTTAGACTGCTGATAGATGCTGCGGTCAGTCAGAGTTTAGACTGCCGATAGATGCTGCGTTCAGTCAGAGTTTAGACTGCCGATAGATGCTGCGTTCAGTCAGAGTTTAGACTGCCGATAGATGCTGCGTTCAGTCAGAGTTTAGACTGCTGATAGACGCTGCGTTCAGTCACAGTTTAGACTGCTGATAGATGCTGCGTTCAGTCAGAGTTTAGACTGCTGATAGATGCTGCGTTCAGTCAGAGTTTAGACTGCTGATAGATGCTGCGTTCAGTCAGAGTTTAGACTGCTGATAGATGCTGCGTTCAGTCAGAGTTTAGACTACTGATAGATGCTGCGTTCAGTCAGAGTTTAGACTGCTGATAGATGCTGCGTTCAGTCAGAGTTTAGACTGCTGATAGATGCTGCGTTCAGTCAGAGTTTAGACTGCTGATAGATGCTGCGTTCAGTCAGAGTTGAGTCCTATTGTAAAGTGTAGCCTAAAGGCCCAAAAAAAGGGCAAACTTGCAATGTATTCGATGCTTCAGTACTCTAAAGTTTTACATTTCTAACTCAATATCACAGACCAGGTTTACCCTAACAAAAAAAAAATCCATCAACCCCTTGCAAAATATATTAATTTATTATAATCCACATAATAATTCAAAACGAAATGAGCTGTAGCGAGAGGAGAGAGACTGCATGCTAACGACAATCAGAAAGAATGTGTCTTTAACCCCATGCATTATAATATATGTTATTTTTGAACGAAAGCCAGGAATGAGAGAGCGACTCAGCCCTATGCTGTTTCTGCTTCTGTTGCCTATTTAAAAATGTGTTTTGTTTAATATCCTACTGATTCTGTGATCACCAAGCCTCAGGTGGTCCTCTGTAGCTCAGCTGGTTAGAGCACGGCGCTTGTAACGCCAGGGTAGTGTGGGTTCGTTCGATCCCCGGGACCACCCATACGTAAAAAATGTATGCACGCATGACTGTAAGTCGCTTTGGATAAAAGCATCTGCTAAATGGCATATTATTATTATGCAATCGCAAAATGTCAGAAAAAGCTATTTCACAAATCCGTCTGTTTTTAAACTCTGCTATGCTGTATTAAAAGGCTTTACAATTTGTTATTCATTAGAACAGACTCTCTGGTTTAACTTAAACTTTCATTAGTATTGTTTACACTGTTCCACACTGGCACGTACATTATACTGTAATCTAACAGCACCTGTTTGTCATGCAGCTCTTGCACTTTTGATAATAATAAGAATAATAATATGCCATTTAGCAGACGTAAAAATGTATGCGCACATGACTGTAAGCCGCTTTGGATAAAAGCGTCTGCTAAATGGCATATTATTATTATTATTATTATTATTATCCAAAGCGACTTACAGTCATGTGTGCATACATTTTTACGTATGGGTGGTCCCGGGAATCGAACCCCACTACCCTGGCGT
>CM072232.1:52925749-52928249 GCA_036851935.1 Coregonus suidteri | reverse complement strand
GAGAACAAACAGCAAAAACATATACATGATAATTCGCAAAAATTTAGAATCCGCTATTAAAAGACCACCAGAACCCACAGGATTCTCCGATTACGTTGAATGAACTACTGAATGACGATTACTGTAAGTAATTATTTCCAAATAATAATAAAAAAATGTACAGAAAGCCCAAATTACAGAGGAATAACTTTTAGAGGCTATTAAATCCTTTCAGTGTGGAAAAACCCCAGGGCTTGATGGCATACCAGTAGAGGTATATCAAGCCTTTTTTTAACGGTGACTATACTCAAAGCTCCATTGTTAGCATGTTTTAACTACATTTTAGTCATTTAGCAGACGCTCTTATCCAGAGCGACTTACAGGAGAAATTAGGGTTAAGTGCCTTGCTCAAGGGCACATCGACAGATTTTTCACCTAGTCGGGCTCGGGGATTCGAACCAGCGACCTTTCGGTTACTGGCACAACGCTCTTAAACACTAAGCTACCTGCCGCCCCGTCTAGATGTTGTATTTCTATGTTTGGCCGGGTGTGGTTCCCAATCAGAGGCAGCTGTCGATCGTCGTTGTCTCTGATTGGGGATCATACTTAGGCAGCCATTTTGCCTACCTTTAGTTGTGGGATCTTGGACTCTTGTTTGTGTGTAGCCATTGTGAGCGTCACGTTACGTTGCGTTTGTTGTTTTGTCGTGTGTTTACATTATAACTAAACATGTATTCATTCCAAGCTGCACCTTGGTCCAATCCTGTACTCAACGAACGTGACAGGTATTCATATCGCAAAAGACAACAATGAGCTCTCCAAAATGAATTTCAATAAGAAAACTAGTAAAAAATAGACAAGATCCTGCAACCACGGAGAGGTAAATACCTGTCTATTTATGGAAAATGGCCCCTGATTAACTCCTTAGTTCATATCTCAGTTTACTCACTTACTTATGGCGCTGATTCATTTTTGAAATCATATGAGCAAAAAAATATATTTTGCTTTATCTGGGATGCTAAACCAGACAAGATAAAGCGTGCCTATCTATATAATGGCCCCTATCTATATAATGGCCCCTATCTATATAATGGCCCCTATCTATATAATGGCCCCTATCTATATAATGGCCCCTATCTATATAATGGCCCCTATCTATATAATGGCCCCTATCTATATATAATGGCCCCTATCTATATAATGGCCCCTATCTATATAATGGCCCCTATCTATGTAATGGACCCCTATCTATATAATGGCCCCTATCTATATAATGGCCCCAAATCTATATAATGGCCCCTATCTATATAATGGCCCCTATCTATATAATGGCCCCTATCTATGTAATGGCCCCTATCTATATAATGGCCCCTATCTATATAATGGCCCCTATCTATATAATGGCCCCTATCTATATAATGGCCCCTATCTATATAATGGCCCCTATCTATATAATGCCCCCTATCTATATAATGGCCCCTATCTATATAATGGCCCCTATCTATATAATGGCCCCTATCTATATAATGGCCGTGCCTATCTATATAATGGCCCCTATCTATATAATGGCCCCTATCTATATAATGCCCCCTATCTATATAATGAATATGAACTAGGTGGGTTGAGGTTATTAATTATAAAGCACTAAACCTTTCTCTAAAAGCATCACTTATTCAAAAGTTTTACTTGAACCCTAAATGGTTCTCAAGTAGATGACTAAGAAAAGCTCATCCATTGTTTAAAGAATGGCCTTTTTACCTTTGTGCAGATTGCCATGTCTCATTATCCATTAATTTAAAATGAAACATTTTTCAGAGCTGGCTACAATTTCAATGTTTATCCCCCTTAAAAGATAATCTCAGCAAAAAACAGAAATGTCCCTTTTTCAGGACCCAGTCTTTCAAAGATAATTCTTAAAAATCATAATAACTTCACAGATCTTCATTGTAAATGGTTTAAACACTGTTTCCCATGCTTGTTCAATTGACCATAAACAATGAATGAACATGCACCTGTGGAACGGTCGTTAAGACACTAACAGCTTACAGACGGTAGGCAATTAAGGTCACAGTTATGAAAACTTAGGACACTAAAGAGGCCTTTCTACTGACTCGGAAAAACACCAAAAGACAGATGCCCAGGGTCCCTGCTCATCTGCATGAACGTGCCTTAGGCATGCTGCAAGGAGGCATGAGGACTGCAGATGTGGCCAGGGCAATAAATTGCAATGTCCGTACTGTGAGACGCCTAAGACAGCGCTACAGGGAGACAGGACGGACAGCTGATCGTCCTCGCAGTGGCAGACCACGTGTAACAACACCTGCACAGGATCGGTACATCCGAACATCACACCTGCGGGACAGGTACAGGATGGCAACAACAACTGCCCGAGTTACACCAGGAACGCACAATCCCTCCATCAGTGCTCAGACTGTCCGCAATAGGCTGAGAGAGACTGGACTGAGGGCTTATAGGCCTGTTGTAAGGCAGGTCCTCACCAGACATCACCGGCAACAACGTC
>CM072232.1:52903249-52920749 GCA_036851935.1 Coregonus suidteri | reverse complement strand
ACAGACCAGTACAGACCAGCTACAGACAGCAGTAAAGGATATGGGTTACAGACCAGACCAGACCAGCTACAGACAGCAGTAAAGGATATGGGTTACAGACCAGTACAGACCAGCTACAGACAGCAGTAAAGGATATGGGTTACAGACCAGTACAGACCAGCTACAGACAGCAGTAAAGGATATGGGTTACAGACCAGACCAGCTACAGACAGCAGTAAAGGATATGGGTTACAGACCAGTACAGACCAGCTACAGACAGCAGTAAAGGATATGGGTTACAGACCATGCGTAGACACCAGCTGCGAGGACGTGTTGTCTGTTTGATGCAGAAGAAGACTATGGGGGCCAGGGTTGGATACGGCTGCTGCTCCTCTTCTTCAGACACCAGGTCCACTGGGTCTACCGGTTCCCTCCTCATGTTACCGGACACGCCACTACCGGTAACGGCACCGGGAGCCCCCGGGACACAGCGGGCAGCTACTCCTGCACCCTCCTCCTCTTCCTCCTCCTCCAGCCCTGGTCTCCATGTGTTGCTGCCTCCCTCCTCTTCCTCCTCCTCCTCCTCATCATCATCATCAGGAAAGCCGGTGTCGTGGCGGTGACGTCCCGGGGGGTTGTGTTCCCGGTAAAACGGAGCCGGTATGAGAACCCTCACCTCTCCGTCATGGCAACGCTCTTCCTCCCCTCCCTGCTGGACGTTGGGGGCGGGGCTGGGGGCGGGGCTGGGGGCGGAGGAGGTGGGGGTGTAGTGGAAGCGGACCCTCCCCTCGCCATCAGTCATGATAGAGAGCCAGTAAAGAGATACCCTGGGGGGGGAGAGAAAGGGACCAGGGGGAGGTGGAGAGGGGGAGATGGCTGAGACAGCAGTAAAGGATATGGGTTACAGAGGTTAGAGCTACAGACAGTTAGTACAGTAACTAGACTGCTGAGGTAACGCATAAGGAAGTGGGTTTACAAAGACCCAGCTACAGACAGCAGTAAAGGATATGGGTTACAGACCAGAGACAGCTACAGACTGGTAAAGGATATGGTTTACAGACCAGTAACTACTGACACTAGTAAGACCACTGGTTAGATAACACTAGTAAGACACTAGCAGGTTATGGGTTACACACCTAACTAATAACTGAACACTAGTAAAGGATACTGGGTTACATACCAGTAACTAATAACTGAATAACTGAACACTAGTAAAGATATGGGTTAGATACACCTACTACCAACTGACAGCAGTAAAGACACTGGTTAGATACACCTAACAGACCACTACAGACACTAGTAAAGGATATGGGTTAGATACACCTAACTAATAACTGACCACTAGTAAGACACACTGGTAGATAGGACCTAACTAATACTGACCACTAGTAAGACACTGGTTAGATACAGCTAACTACAGACTGGACACTAGTACAGACACTAAAGGTTAGATACACCTAACTAATAACTGACACTAGTAAAGATACTGGTTACAGACCACCAGACTAATAACTGACTAACACAGTAAAGACACTGGTTAGATACACCTAACTAATAACTGACACACTAGTAAGACACTGGTTAGATACACCTAACTAATAACTGAACACTAGTAAGACACTGGGTTAGATACACCTAACTAATAACTGGACACTAGTAAGACACTGGTTAATAGGAACCTAACTAATAACTGGACACTAGTAAGACACTGGTTAGATAAACCTAACTAATAACTGAACACTAGTAAGACACTGGTTAGATACACCTAACTAATAACTGGACACTAGTAAGACACTGGCTTAGACAGCCTAACTAATAACTGGGTTACTAGTAAGACACTGGTTAGATAAACCTAACTAAGAACTGAACACTAGTAAGACACTGGTTAGATACACCTAACTAATAACTGAACACTAGTAAGACACTGGTTAGATACACCTAACTAATAACTGAACACTAGTAAGACACTGGTTAGATACACCCACTAATAACTAATAACTGGTTAGACACTAGTAAACTGGACACTGGGTTACAGATAAACCTAACTAATAACTGGACACTAGTAAGACACTGGTTAGATACAGACAAACCTAGTAAGACTAATAATAACTGACCCAGCACTAGTAAGACACTGGTTAGATACACCTAACTAATAACTGACACTAGTAAGACACTGGTTAGATACACCTAACTAATAACTGAACACTAGTAAGACACTGGTTAGATACACCTAACTAATAACTGGACACTAGTAAGACACTGGTTAGATACACCAACTAATAACTGGACACTAGTAAGACACTGGTTAGATACACCTAACTAATAACTGACACTAGTAAGACACTGGTTAGATACACCTAACTAATAACTGACACTAGTAAGACACTGGTTAGATACACCTAACTAATAACTGGTTACACTAGTAAGACACTGGTTAGATACACCTAACTAATAACTGACACTAGTAAGACACTGGTTAGATACACCTAACTAATAACTGAACACTAGTAAGACACTGGTTAGATACACCTAACTAATAACTGAACACTAGTAAGACACTGGTTAGGATAAACCTAACTAATAACTGGACACTAGTAAGACACTGGTTAGATACACCTAACTAATAACTGAACACTAGTAAGACACTGGTTAGATACACCTAACTAATAACTGGACTAGTAAGATACACCTAACTAACCAACTGGACACTAGTAAGGGTTAGACACCTAACTAATAACTGAACACTAGTAAGACACTGGTTAAGATAAACCTAACTAATAACTGAACACTAGTAAGACACTGGTTAGATACACCCTAATAACTAATAACTGACACTAGTAAGACACTGGTTAGATACACCTAACTAATAACTGAACACTAGTAAGACACTGGTTAGATAAACCTAACTAATAACTGACACTAGTAAGACACTGGTTAGATACACCTAACTAATAACTGGAACACTAGTAAGACACTGGTTAGATACACCTAACTAATAACTGACACTAGTAAGACACTGGTTAGATACCAGACCTAACTAATAACTGGACAGCAGTAAGACACTGGTTAGATACACCTAACTAGAATAACAGAACACTAGTAAGACACTGGTTAGATACATAACAGAACTAATAACTGAACACTACACTAGTAAGACACTGGTTAGATACACCTAACTAATAACTGAACACTAGTAAGACACTGGTTAGATACACCTAACTAATAACTGAACACTAGTAAGACACTGGTTAGATACACCTAACTAATAACTGAACACTAGTAAGACACTGGTTAGATACACCTAACTAATAACTGAACACTAGTAAGACACTGGTTAGATACACCTAACTAATAACTGGACACTAGTAAGACACTGGTTAGATACACCTAACTAATAACTGAACACTAGTAAGACACTGGTTAGATACACCTAACTAATAACTGACACTAGTAAGACACTGGTTAGATAACCCTAACTAATAACTGGACACTAGTAAGACACTGGTTAGATACACCTAACTAATAACTGAACAGTAGTAAGACACTGGTTAGATACACCTAACTAATAACTGACACTAGTAAGACACTGGTTAGATACACCTAACTAATAACTGAACACTAGTAAGACACTGGTTAGATACCACCTAACTAATAACTGGACACTAGTAAGACACTGGTTAGATACACCTAACTAATAACTGACACACTAGTAAGACACTGGTTACAGACAAACCTAACTAATAACTGGACACTAGTAAGACACTGGTTAGATACACCTAACTAATAACTGAACACTAGTAAGACACTGGTTAGATACACCTAACTAATAACTGACACTAGTAAGACACTGGTTAGATAAACACCTAACTAATAACTGATGGGTAGTAAGACCACTGGTTAGATAAACCTAACTAATAAACTGGACACTAGTAAGACACTGGTTAGATACACCTAACTAATAACTGGAACACTAGTAAGACACTGGTTAGATAGACACCTAACTAATAACTGGACACTAGTAAGACACTGGTTAGATAAACCTAACTAATAACTGAACACTAGTAAGACACTGGTTAGATACACCTAACTAATAACTGGACACTAGTAAGACACTGGTTAGATAAACCTAACTAATAAACTGACACACTAGTAAGACACTGGTTAGATACACCTAACTAATAACTGGACACTAGTAAGACACTGGTTAGATACACCTAACTAATAACTGAACACTAGTAAGACACTGGTTAGATACACCTAACTAATGACTGAACACTAGTAAGACACTGGTTAGATACACCTAACTAATAACTGACACTAGTAAGACACTATGGTTAGATACAGACCTAACTAATAACTTACACTGACACTAGTAAGACACTGGTTAGATACACCTAACTAATAACTGGAACAACACTAGTAAGACACTGGTTAGATAAACCTAACTAATAACTGAACACTAGTAAGACACTGGTTAGATAAACCTAACTAACTAATAACTGAACACTAGTAAGACACTGGTTAGATACACCTAACTAATAACTGAACACTAGTAAGACACTGGTTAGATACAACCTAACTAATAACTGAACACTAGTAAGACACTGGTTAGATAAACCTAACTAATAACTGAACACTAGTAAGACACTGGTTAGATACACCTAACTAATAACTGAACACTAGTAAGACACTGGTTAGATACACCTAACTAATAACTGGACACTAGTAAGACACTGGTTAGATAAACCTAACTAATAACTGAACACTAGTAAGACACTGGTTAGATACACCTACTAATAACTGGACACTAGTAAGACACTAGTTAGATATAACCTAACTAATAACTGAACACTAGTAAGACACTGGTTAGATAAACCTAACTAATAACTGAACACTAGTAAGACACTGGTTAGATAAACCTAACTAATAACTGAACACTAGTAAGACACTGGTTAGATACACCTAACTAATAACTGAACACTAGTAAGACACTGGTTAGATACACCTAACTAATAACTGGACACTAGTAAGACACTGGTTAGATACACCTAACTAATAACTGAACACTAGTAAGACACTGGTTAGATACACCTAACTAATAACTGAACACTAGTAAGACACTGGTTAGATACAACCTAACTAATAACTGAACACTAGTAAGACACTGGTTAGATACACCTAACTAATAACTGGAACACTAGTAAGACACTGGTTAGATACACCTAACTAATAACTGGACACTAGTAAGACACTGGTTAGATACACCTAACTAATAACTGAACACTAGTAAGACACTGGTTAGATACACCTAACTAATAACTGAACACTAGTAAGACACTGGTTAGATACACCTAACTAATAACTGGACACTAGTAAAGACACTGGTTAGATAAACCTAACTAATAACTGAACACTAGTAAGACACTGGTTAGATACACCTAACTAACTAATAACTGGACACTAGTAAAGACACTGGTTAGAATAAACCTAACTAATAACTGGACACTAGTAAGACACTGGTTTAGATACACCTAACTAATAACTGAACACTAGTAAGACACTGGTTAGATACACCTAACTAATAACTGAACACTAGTAAGACACTGGTTAGATAAACCTAACTAATAACTGAACACTAGTAAGACACTGGTTAGATAAACCTAACTAATAACTGAACACTAGTAAGACACTGGTTAGATACACCTAACTAATGACTGAATAACTGGACACTAGTAAGACACTGGTTAGATACACCTAACTAATAACTGAACACTAGTAAGACACTGGTTAGATACACCTAACTAATAACTGAACACTAGTAAGACACTGGTTAGACACTACACCTAACTAATAACTGAACACTAGTAAGACACTGGTTAGATAAACCTAACTAATAACTGAACACTAGTAAGACACTGGTTAGATACACCTAACTAATAACTGAACACTAGTAAGACACTGGTTAGATACACCTAACTAATAACTGAACACTAGTAAGACACTGGTTAGATAAACCTAACTAATAACTGACACTAGTAAGACACTGGTTAGATACACCTAACTAATAACTGAACACTAGTAAGACACTGGTTAGATACACCTAACTAATAACTGAACACTAGTAAGACACTGGGTTAGATACACCTAACTAATAACTGAACACTAGTAAGACACTGGTTAGATACACCTAACTAATAACTGAACACTAGTAAGACACTGGTTAGATAACCCTAACTAATAACTGGACACTAGTAAGACACTGGTTAGATAACCTAACTAATAACTGAACACTAGTAAGACACTGGTTAGATACACCTAACTAATAACTGAACACTAGTAAGACACTGGTTAGATACACCTAACTAATAACTGAACACTAGTAAGACACTGGTTAGATAAACCTAACTAATAACTGGACACTAGTAAGACACTGGTTAGATACACCTAACTAATAACTGAACACTAGTAAGACACTGGTTAGATACACCTAACTAATAACTGAACACTAGTAAGACACTGGTTAGATAAACCTAACTAATAACTGGACACTAGTAAGACACTGGTTAAGATACACCTAACTAATAACTGAACACTAGTAAGACACACTGGTAGATACACCTAACTAATAACTGAACACTAGTAAGACACTGGTTAGATACACCTAACTAATAACTGAACACTAGTAAGACACTGGTTAGATATAACCTAACTAATAACTGAACACTAGTAAGACACTGGTTAGATAAACCTAACTAATAACTGGACACTAGTAAGACACTGGTTAGATAAACCTAACTAATAACTGAACACTAGTAAGACACTGGTTAGATACACCTAACTAATAACTGAACACTAGTAAGACACTGGTTAGATACACCTAACTAATAACTGAACACTAGTAAGACACTGGTTAGATACACCTAACTAATAACTGAACACTAGTAAGACACTGGTTAGATACACCTAACTAATAACTGAACACTAGTAAGACACTGGTTAGATAAACCTAACTAATAACTGAACACTAGTAAGACACTGGTTAGATAAACCTAACTAATAACTGAACACTAGTAAGACACTGGTTAGATACACCTAACTAATAACTGAACACTAGTAAGACACTGGTTAGATAAACCTAACTAATAACTGAACACTAGTAAGACACTGGTTAAATAAACCTAACTAATAACTGAACACTAGTAAGACACTGGTTAAATAAACCTAACTAATAACTGAACACTAGTAAGACACTGGTTAGATACACCTAACTAATAACTGAACACTAGTAAGACACTGGTTAGATACACCTAACTAATAACTGAACACTAGTAAGACACTGGTTAGATACACCTAACTAATGACTGGACACTAGTAAGACACTGGTTAGATAAACCTAACTAATAACTGAACACTAGTAAGACACTGGTTAGATAAACCTAACTAATAACTGAACACTAGTAAGACACTGGTTAGATACACCTAACTAATACTGGACACTAGTAAGACACTGGTTAGAATACACCTAACTAATAACTGAACACTAGTAAGACACTGGTTAGATACACCTAACTAATAACTGAACACTAGTAAGACACTGGTTAGATACACCTAACTAATAACTGAACACTAGTAAGACACTGGTTAGATACCCTAACTAATAACTGGACACTAGTAAGACACTGGTTAGATACACCTAACTAATAACTGGACACTAGTAAGACACTGGTTAGATACACCTAACTAATAACTGAACACTAGTAAGACACTGGTTAGATACACCTAACTAATAACTGAACACTAGTAAGACACTGGTTAGATAAACCTAACTAATAACTGAACACTAGTAAGACACTGGTTAGATACACCTAACTAATAACTGAACACTAGTAAGACACTGGTTAGATACACCTAACTAATAACTGAACACTAGTAAGACACTGGTTAGATACACCTAACTAATAACTGAACACTAGTAAGACACTGGTTAGATAAACCTAACTAATAACTGAACACTAGTAAGACACTGGTTAGATACACCTAACTAATAACTGAACACTAGTAAGACACTGGTTAGATAAACCTAACTAATAACTGAACACTAGTAAGACACTGGTTAGATAAACCTAACTAATAACTGAACACTAGTAAGACACTGGTTAGATACACCTAACTAATAACTGAACACTAGTAAGACACTGGTTAGATACACCTAACTAATAACTGAACACTAGTAAGACACTGGTTAGATAAACCTAACTAATAACTGAACACTAGTAAGACACTGGTTAGATACACCTAACTAATAACTGAACACTAGTAAGACACTGGTTAGATAAACCTAACTAATAACTGAACACTAGTAAGACACTGGTTAGATACACCTAACTAATAACTGAACACTAGTAAGACACTGGTTAGATAAACCTAACTAATAACTGAACACTAGTAAGACACTGGTTAGATAAACCTAACTAATAACTGAACACTAGTAAGACACTGGTTAGATACACCTAACTAATAACTGAACACTAGTAAGACACTGGTTAGATACACCTAACTAATAACTGAACACTAGTAAGACACTGGTTAGATACACCTAACTAATAACTGAACACTAGTAAGACACTGGTTAGATAAACCTAACTAATAACTGAACACTAGTAAGACACTGGTTAGATAAACCTAACTAATAACTGGACACTAGTAAGACACTGGTTAGATAAACCTAACTAATGACTGAACACTAGTAAGACACTGGTTAGATACACCTAACTAATAACTGAACACTAGTAAGACACTGGTTAGATAAACCTAACTAATAACTGAACACTAGTAAGACACTGGTTAGATAAACCTAACTAATAACTGGACACTAGTAAGACACTGGTTAGATAAACCTAACTAATAACTGAACACTAGTAAGACACTGGTTAGATACACCTAACTAATAACTGAACACTAGTAAGACACTGGTTAGATAACCTAACTAATAACTGGACACTAGTAAGACACTGGTTAGATACACCTAACTAATAACTGAACACTAGTAAGACACTGGTTAGATAAACCTAACTAATAACTGGACACTAGTAAGACACTGGTTAGATACACCTAACTAATAACTGGACACTAGTAAGACACTGGTTAGATACACCCTAACTAATAACTGAACACTAGTAAGACACTGGTTAGATACACCTAACTAATAACTGGACACTAGTAAGACACTGGTTAGATACACCTAACTAATAACTGGACACTAGTAAGACACTGGTTAGATACACCTAACTAATAACTGAACACTAGTAAGACACTGGTTAGATACACCTAACTAATAACTGGACACTAGTAAGACACTGGTTAGATAAACCTAACTAATAACTGAACACTAGTAAGACACTGGTTAGATACACCTAACTAATAACTGAACACTAGTAAGACACTGGTTAGATAAACCTAACTAATAACTGAACACTAGTAAGACACTGGTTAGATACACCTAACTAATAACTGAACACTAGTAAGACACTGGTTAGATACACCTAACTAATAACTGAACACTAGTAAGACACTGGTTAGATACACCTAACTAATAACTGAACACTAGTAAGACACTGGTTAGATAAACCTAACTAATAACTGAACACTAGTAAGACACTGGTTAGATAAACCTAACTAATAACTGAACACTAGTAAGACACTGGTTAGATACACCTAACTAATAACTGAACACTAGTAAGACACTGGTTAGATACACCTAACTAATAACTGAACACTAGTAAGACACTGGTTAGATACACCTAACTAATAACTGGACACTAGTAAGACACTGGTTAGATACACCTAACTAATAACTGGACACTAGTAAGACACTGGTTAGATAAACCTAACTAATAACTGACTGAACACTAGTAAGACACTGGTTAGATACACCTAACTAATAACTGAACACTAGTAAGACACTGGTTAGATACACCTAACTAATAACTGAACACTAGTAAGACACTGGTTAGATACACCTAACTAATAACTGACACACTAGTAAGACACTGGTTAGATACACCTAACTAATAACTGAACACTAGTAAGACACTGGTTAAGATACACCTAACTAATAACTGAACACTAGTAAGACACTGGTTAGATACACCTAACTAATAACTGAACACTAGTAAGACACTGGTTAGATAAACCTAACTAATAACTGAACACTAGTAAGACACTGGTTAGATAAACCTAACTAATAACTGAACACTAGTAAGACACTGGTTAGATACACCTAACTAATAACTGGAACACTAGTAAGACACTGGTTAGATACACCTAACTAATAACTGAACACTAGTAAGACACTGGTTAGATAAACCTAACTAATAACTGAACACTAGTAAGACACTGGTTAGATACACCTAACTAATAACTGAACACTAGTAAGACACTGGTTAGATACACCTAACTAATAACTGAACACTAGTAAGACACTGGTTAGATACACCTAACTAATAACTGAACACTAGTAAGACACTGGTTAGATACACCTAACTAATAACTGAACACTAGTAAGACACTGGTTAGATAAACCTAACTAATAACTGAACACTAGTAAGACACTGGTTAGATACACCTAACTAATAACTGAACACTAGTAAGACACTGGTTAGATACACCTAACTAATAACTGAACACTAGTAAGACACTGGTTAAATAAACCTAACTAATAACTGAACACTAGTAAGACACTGGTTAGATAAACCTAACTAATAACTGGACACTAGTAAGACACTGGTTAGATACACCTAACTAATAACTGAACACTAGTAAGACACTGGTTAGATACACCTAACTAATAACTGAACACTAGTAAGACACTGGTTAGATAAACCTAACTAATAACTGAACACTAGTAAGACACTGGTTAGATACACCTAACTAATAACTGAACACTAGTAAGACACTGGTTAGATACACCTAACTAATAACTGGACACTAGTAAGACACTGGTTAGATACACCTAACTAATAACTGAACACTAGTAAGACACTGGTTAGATACACCTAACTAATAACTGAACACTAGTAAGACACTGGTTAGATACACCTAACTAATAACTGAACACTAGTAAGACACTGGTTAGATACACCTAACTAATAACTGAACACTAGTAAGACACTGGTTAGATACACCTAACTAATAACTGAACACTAGTAAGACACTGGTTAGATAAACCTAACTAACTAATAACTGGACACTAGTAAGACACTGGTTAGATACACCTAACTAATAACTGAACACTAGTAAGACACTGGTTAGATACACCTAACTAATAACTGGACACTAGTAAGACACTGGTTAGATACACCTAACTAATAACTGGACACTAGTAAGACACTGGTTAGATACACCTAACTAATAACTGAACACTAGTAAGACACTGGTTAGATAACCTAACTAATAACTGAACACTAGTAAGACACTGGTTAAATAAACCTAACTAATAACTGGACACTAGTAAGACACTGGTTAGATACACCTAACTAATAACTGAACACTAGTAAGACACTGGTTAGATACAACCTAACTAATAACTGAACACTAGTAAGACACTGGTTAGATACACCTAACTAATAACTGAACACTAGTAAGACACTGGTTAGATACACCTAACTAATAACTGAACACTAGTAAGACACTGGTTAGATACACCTAACTAATAACTGAACACTAGTAAGACACTGGTTAGATACACCTAACTAATAACTGAACACTAGTAAGACACTGGTTAGATACACCTAACTAATAACTGGACACTAGTAAGACACTGGTTAGATACACCTAACTAATAACTGGACACTAGTAAGACACTGGTTAGATACACCTAACTAATAACTGGACACTAGTAAGACACTGGTTAGATACACCTAACTAATAACTGAACACTAGTAAGACACTGGTTAGATACACCTAACTAATAACTGAACACTAGTAAGACACTGGTTAGATAAACCTAACTAATAACTGAACACTAGTAAGACACTGGTTAGATACACCTAACTAATAACTGAACACTAGTAAGACACTGGTTAGATACACCTAACTAATAACTGGACACTAGTAAGACACTGGTTAGATACACCTAACTAATAACTGAACACTAGTAAGACACTGGTTAGATACACCTAACTAATAACTGGACACTAGTAAGACACTGGTTAGATACACCTAACTAATAACTGGACACTAGTAAGACACTGGTTAGATACACCTAACTAATAACTGGACACTAGTAAGACACTGGTTAGATACACCTAACTAATAACTGAACACTAGTAAGACACTGGTTAGATACACCTAACTAATAACTGAACACTAGTAAGACACTGGTTAGATACACCTAACTAATAACTGAACACTAGTAAGACACTGGTTAGATACACCTAACTAATAACTGGACACTAGTAAGACACTGGTTAGATACACCTAACTAATAACTGAACACTAGTAAGACACTGGTTAGATACACCTAACTAATAACTGAACACTAGTAAGACACTGGTTAGATACACCTAACTAATAACTGAACACTAGTAAGACACTGGTTAGATACACCTAACTAATAACTGAACACTAGTAAGACACTGGTTAGATACACCTAACTAATAACTGGACACTAGTAAGACACTGGTTAGATACACCTAACTAGAACGCAGCATACAGCACAAGCTTGTTCTAGAATCAGAACATTTTACATTTACGTAATTTAGCAGACGCTCTTATCCAGAGCGACTTCCAGTTAGTGCATTCATCTTAGATAGTTAGGTGGGACAACCACATATGACAGTCATAGTAAATACACTTTTCCTCAATAAAGTAGCTATCAGCAAAGAACAAATCAGTAATGTGCTGTGTGGACCTTCTGGAATCAGAACAAATCAATAATGTTCTGTGTGGACCTTCTGAATCAGAACAAATCAATAATGTGCTGTGTGGACCTTCTGGAATCAGAACAAATCAATAATGTTCTGTGTGGACCTTCTGGAATCAGAACAAATCAATAATGTTCTGTGTGGACCTTCTGGAATCAGAACAAATCAATAATGTTCTGTGTGGACCTTCTGGAATCAGAACAAATCAATAATGTTCTGTGTGGACCTTCTGGAATCAGAAACAAATCAGTAATGTTCTGTGTGGACCTTCATAGAATCAGAAAACAAATCAGTAATGTTCTGTGTGGACCTTCTGGAATCAGAACAAATCAGTAATGTTCTGTGTGGACCTTCTGGAATCAGAACAAATCAATAATGTTCTGTGTGGACCTTCTGGAATCAGAACAAATCAATAATGTTCTGTGTGGACCTTCTAGAATCAGAACAAATCAGTAATGTTCTGTGTGGACCTTCTGGAATCAGAACAAATCAGTAATGTTCTGTGTGGACCTTCTGGAATCAGAACAAATCAGTAATGTTCTGTGTGGACCTTCTGGAATCAGAACAAATCAGTAATGTTCTGTGTGGACCTTCTGGAATCAGAACAAATCAGTAATGTTCTGTGTGGGTTGTTTTGTTTTATGCTACAGTTTTTTATCACTGTTGTTGTTTGTTGCTTTAAATTGTGTTTTGGAACAGATAAAGTGTATGATACATGAAGATACAGGAGGGCTTCTATAAAACCACATTAGACCAAGAGTCTGTGTTGCTGAAGATACAGGAGGGCTTCTATAAAACCACATTAGACCAAGAGTCTGTGTTGCTGAAGATACAGGAGGGCTTTATAAAACCACATTAGACCAAGAGTCTGTGTTGCGGTGTTTGAGTCGTGGCGGTGGTTTTGAGGGGGAGTAAATCGCATTTTATGCCGCCTGCTCTTCTAGAACCAGTATGGTTGGGATGAGAACCACTTATATTTTACTCTCTATCGATAAGGAACTGTATCAAACCAGAGAGACACTGCCTACTTTTAATATCTCAGTAATATCGATATTCAATTTTTAAAAGCGAACACACAGCCTGGTCTCATAGACACATCGAATATAACGCATCACTTGTGGTTCGAGAGGTTATCCATTTAAAAAGTAGCTCAATTATGAAACCAGAAACGGAAGTGTTCATTTAACAAACCTGGTCGATTAGACAGAGAGATGATTGATTCATGTGATTAATCTGATTAGGACCTACTTTATCGATATGGAATTACAAATCCCCTGAAGCATGTCTTGCCGTGTAGCGCAAGCACCGATCCTTCTCTGCCGTCCAGCTTTTCTTTCTCTTGTTCCCAATATCTCCTCCTTCTAGTTCCTCTCCCTATTTTAAATTCACGTTTTTTTTTCTTCTTCTTCCAGATGAAGAATAATCCAAGGAAGCGGAAGAAAAAGCGGAAGAGAAGTGGCTCCGTCACCCGTGTCAGCTAGTGTCAGTGTGCGCCGTGTAGGAGAAAATAATATCCATCGTCCGGTCGGCGGAGAGAAACCCACGCGTCCGTTTCCGTTGGAGCTCCGTGATGTTCTGACAAGGCAAACTTCAGCTCCACCCGGGGGGGGGTCTGACACGTGACACCCGGTAGGACACACGCACACACCCACACGCACACGCACAGTCCGGGTTTCCTGCAGTAGCATCACCAGTAAGATATTATATAATGCTGGCGATATTAATGTTCTATTAGCTGCTAATAACAGTATGGCTCAGATTCAGCTGTAGTACGCAGAAGGTTCATGGATGGCCGTTCCTCATCTAGAACCTACATCTTGTTTTCTCGTTGCGACCCTCTCTTACAGTAACTTCTTGGGAACGGCTGGGGGGATAGGAACAGTGTGACGAAGCTGGCGGTAGCTTGTCACATTCAAAAAAAAAATGTTTTAAAAACATGAACTGTGACAGATTTATTCAAAATCGCGAATTTTCCTATCAATAAATATTAATAAATACTTGGACGTAAACATGCATGCATATTCAAATGGGTTAAACGAGGATAAAAAAAAGACAAACGCGTAGGAGTTCTAAAAAAATGTGCAAACGCTCCTTACTGCCTTCCTAAGTGCCTCTCCCACACCTTCACCTGCACCGAATCAGCAGGCCAAAAAACACACGACTACAACTACTGACACAGTAGTCCTCTGTAGCTCAGCTGGTTAGAGCACGGCGCTTGTAACGCCAAGGTAGTGGGTTCGATCCCCGGGACCACCCCCATACACAAAAAAAATGTATGCACGCATGACCTTAAATCGCTTTGGATAAAAGCGTCTGCTAAATGGCATATTATTATTAATACACTGAACGGGATGAAGTAATTAGGTTATTGTTAGAGTTTGTAAACAAACAATCAATAAATACAATTATAATATATGGGGAAATGTTTAAGAGGTGAGGATTTTATTTGAATGCGTATTTGTTTTATACCCAGTCAGGGCTCATCTCCTGCTCGTGATCTGCTCGTGACCTATCGTGATCTGATTAGCCGGTTGCTACAGAGAGTTTCCGTTATAAAACATGGACCGAACAACAACGTGTGTCACGTCAGTCAGAACCGTTAGTGTCTCTGGTGTCCGTTATTACCGGCGGGGAGGTTAGTGTGTGTGTGTTACCGATGGGGAGCCGCCTCGCGCTGCCTATGTCTCTCTCTCGGTCCCCGGGCAGAAGGAACGGCCCCGGTGGCTCAAGGCGGCTTCCAAGGCCTGCGATCAGGGACTGGTTGACAATGACACCGTCAGACAGGCACTTGACAAAACGGAGGTTAATTGAAACCGTGGGAGCTGGGCGGATGACGGTCTGTATTAAAAATCTAAATTTGTACTTTTAAATCAGAACATACAAAGTCGATTTGGATCTCAGTGTTTAGGGAGGGACAAAATAATCCGTTATAAGGACGGATGGATAATTTAATAACAGTTCAGGTGTTTTCATGCCCTATATATCAAAGGACAATTCCAATTAAAACGATATTTTGGTATTTGTTTCATAAATCCATTGTTGACATAATCCCCAAAATGTTAACCTTGTCAGCAATCAAGTTTTCAAGATATGTAACTTTCAAAATACAGAAGTTATTCCCATATGATTCAAAATGCGGATGATTTCTATATTTCGAAAGTTACATACTGTATCTGTTTTTGGACTTAAATTAATGATATATATATATATATACGACCTGTCAAAAGCTTGGACACTGTGAGAGTGTGATTTGAAGGAATCAGGCGCAGGAGGGTAAATCACGGAGTACAGAGTTTATTCCGTAGGACACAGTTACGCTGGATAGCGTCAACAAAATACAACAATATCCCCGGAAATACAAGGTACCGGTAGCTCAACCGAGCTACACTCAACTCACAAATAAACAATCACCCACAATGACAAGGGGGGCAGAAGGAACACTTATACACGGACTAATGAGGGGATAAGAACCAGGTGTGTGTAATTGACAAGACAAGACAAATGGAATGATGAGATGTGGAGCGGCAGTGGCTAGTAGGCCGGTGACGACGAACGCCGAAGCCTGCCCGAACAAGGAGGGGAGGCAGCTTCAGAGGAAGTGGTGACGGGGGACGGCTAGGAGGACGCGGAGCAGGGCGAGCTGGATGGCGACGGTGGAATTCCCGCAACAGGGAGGGTTCGAGGATATTCCTCACCGGGACCCAGCACCGTTCCTCCGGACCGTACCCCTCCCACTCCACGAGGTACTGAAGGCTCCCCACCCGACGCCTCGAATCCAGGATGGAACGGACGGAGTACGCCGGGGCCCCCTCGATGTCCAGAGGAGGTGGAGGGACCTCCCGCACCTCAGACTCCTGGAGCGGACCAGCCACCACCGGCCTGAGGAGAGACACATGAAACGAGGGGTTAATACGGTAATCAGGGGGAAGTAATAACCTATAGGTGACCTTGTTGATTCTCCTCAGGACTTTAAACGGCCCCACAAACCTCAGCTTCCGGCAGGCGGAGGGGCAGATTCCGGGTCGAGAGCCAGACCCGATCCCCCGGTACGAAGACCGGGGCCTCACTGCGGTGGCGGTCAGCATTGGCCTTCTGACGACGCACGGCGCGTTGGAGGTGGACGTGGGCAGGAGCCTCGGTCTGGCTCTGGTGCCACGGTGCCAGAACTGGTTGGTAACCCAACACACATTGAAATGGCGTTAGGTTAGTGGAGGAGTGCCGGAGAGAGTTCTGGGCATATTCGGCCCATGGCAAGAACACAGACCACTCCCCCGGCCGGTCCTGGCAGTAGGACCGCAGGAACCTACCCACATCCTGATTTCCCCCGTTCCACCTGCCCATTAGACTAGGGGTGAAACCCAGAGGTCAGGCTGACCGAGACCCCCAGACGTTCCATGAACGCCTTCCAGACCTTTGGATGTGAACTGGGGACCTCGGTCAGACACTATGTCCTCTGGTACCCCATAGTGCCGGAAGACGTGTGTAAACAGGGCCTCCGCAGTCTGCAGGGCCGTGGGGAGACCGGGCAGAGGAAGGAGGCGGCAGGCCTTTGAGAAGCGGTCCGCAACTACCAGGATGGTGGTGTTACCTTGGGAGAG
>CM072232.1:52870749-52898249 GCA_036851935.1 Coregonus suidteri | reverse complement strand
GAGCTGTACAGGAAGTTATTCATAATCCCTGTTATACAGGACAGAGCTATACAGGAAGTTATTCATAATCCCTGCTATACAGGACAGAGCTATACAGGAAGTTATTCATAATCCCTGCCATACAGGACAGAGCTATACAGGAAGTTATTCATAATCCCTGCTATACAGGACAGAGCTATACAGGAAGTTATTCATAATCCCTGTTATACAGGACAGAGCTATACAGGAAGTTATTCATAATCCCTGTTATACAGGACAGAGCTATACAGGAAGTTATTCATAATCCCTGATATAAAGGACAGAGCTGTACAGGAAGTTATTCATAATCCCTGCTACACAGGACAGAGCTATACAGGAAGTTATTCATAATCCCTGTTATACAGGACAGAGCTATACAGGAAGTTATTCATAATCCCTGTTATACAGGACAGAGCTGTACAGGAAGTTATTCATAATCCCTGCTATACAGGACAGAGCTATACAGGAAGTTATTCATAATCCCTGCTATACAGGACAGAGCTATACAGGAAGTTATTCATAATCCCTGTTATACAGGACAGAGCTATACAGGAAGTTATTCATAATCCCTGCTATACAGGAAGTTATTCATAATCCCTGTTATACAGGACAGAGCTGTACAGGAAGTTATTCATAATCCCTGCTATACAGGAAGTTATTCATAATCCCTGTTATACAGGACAGAGCTATACAGGAAGTTATTCATAATCCCTGCTATACAGGACAGAGCTATACAGGAAGTTATTCATAATACCTGTTATACAGGACAGAGCTATACAGGAAGTTATTCATAATCCCTGCTATACAGGACAGAGCTATACAGGAAGTTATTCATAATACCTGTTATACAGGACAGAGCTATACAGGAAGTTATTCATAATCCCTGTTATACAGGACAGAGCTGTATAGGAAGTTATTCATAATCCCTGCTATACAGGACAGAGCTATACAGGAAGTTATTCATAATCCCTGCTATACAGGAAGTTATTCATAATCCCTGTTATACAGGACAGAGCTGTACAGGAAGTTATTCATGATCCTTGCTATACAGGAAGTTATTCATAATACCTGTTATACAGGACAGAGCTATACAGGAAGTTATTCATGATCCATGCTATACAGGACAGAGCTGTACAGGAAGTTATTCATAATCCCTGCTATACAGGACAGAGCTATACAGGAAGTTATTCATAATCCCTGCTATACAGGACAGAGCTATACAGGAAGTTATTCATGATCCTTGCTATACAGGAAGTTATTCATAATACCTGTTATACAGGACAGAGCTATACAGGAAGTTATTCATGATCCCTGTTAGACAGGACAGAGCTATACAGGAAGTTATTCATAATCCCTGCTGTACAGGAAGTTATTCATAATCCCTGTTATACAGGACAGAGCTATACAGGAAGTTATTCATAATCCCTGCTATACAGGAAGTTATACATAATCCCTGTTATACAGGACAGAGCTATACAGGAAGTTATTCATAATCCCTGCTATACAGGACAGAGCTATACAGGAAGTTATTCATAATCCCTGCTATACAGGACAGAGCTATACAGGAAGTTATTCATAATCCCTGCTATACAGGACAGAGCTGTACAGGAAGTTATTCATAATCCCTGCTAGACAGGAAGTTATACATAATCCCTGTTATACAGGACAGAGCTATACAGGAAGTTATTCATAATCCCTGCTATACAGGACAGAGCTATACAGGAAGTTAATCATAATCCCTGCCATACAGGACAGAGCTATACAGGAAGTTATTCATAATCCCTGCTATACAGGACAGAGCTATACAGGAAGTTATTCATAATCCCTGTTATACAGGACAGAGCTATACAGGAAGTTATTCATAATCCCTGTTATACAGGACAGAGCTATACAGGAAGTTATTCATAATCCCTGATATACAGGACAGAGCTGTACAGGAAGTTATTCATAATCCCTGCTACACAGGACAGAGCTATACAGGAAGTTATTCATAATCCCTGTTATACAGGACAGAGCTATACAGGAAGTTATTCATAATCCCTGCTATACAGGAAGTTATTCATAATCCCTGTTATACAGGACAGAGCTGTACAGGAAGTTATTCATAATCCCTGCTATACAGGAAGTTATTCATAATCCCTGTTATACAGGACAGAGCTATACAGGAAGTTATTCATAATCCCTGCTATACAGGACAGAGCTATACAGGAAGTTATTCATAATACCTGTTATACAGGACAGAGCTATACAGGAAGTTATTCATAATCCCTGCTATACAGGACAGAGCTATACAGGAAGTTATTCATAATACCTGTTATACAGGACAGAGCTATACAGGAAGTTATTCATAATCCCTGTTATACAGGACAGAGCTGTACAGGAAGTTATTCATGATCCTTGCTATACAGGAAGTTATTCATAATACCTGTTATACAGGACAGAGCTATACAGGAAGTTATTCATGATCCATGCTATACAGGACAGAGCTGTACAGGAAGTTATTCATAATCCCTGCTATACAGGACAGAGCTATACAGGAAGTTATTCATAATCCCTGCTATACAGGACAGAGCTATACAGGAAGTTATTCATGATCCTTGCTATACAGGAAGTTATTCATAATCCCTGATATACAGGACAGAGCTGTACAGGAAGTTATTCATAATCCCTGTTATAAAGGACAGAGCTATACAGGAAGTTATTCATAATCCCTGTTATACAGGACAGAGCTATACAGGAAGTTATTCATAATCCCTGCTATACAGGAAGTTATTCATAATCCCTGTTATACAGGACAGAGCTATACAGGAAGTTATTCATAATCCCTGCTATACAGGACAGAGCTATACAGGAAGTTATTCATAATCCCTGCTATACAGGAAGTTATTCATAATCCCTGTTATACAGGACAGAGCTGTACAGGAAGTTATTCATAATCCCTGTTATACAGGACAGAGCTATACAGGAAGTTATTCATAATCCCTGCTATACAGGACAGAGCTATACAGGAAGTTATTCATAATCCCTGTTATACAGGACAGAGCTATACAGGAAGTTATTCATAATCCCTGTTATACAGGACAGAGCTATACAGGAAGTTATTCATAATCCCTGTTATACAGGACAGAGCTATACAGGAAGTTATTCATAATCCCTGTTATACAGGACAGAGCTATACAGGAAGTTATTCATAATCCCTGTTATACAGACAGAGCTATACAGGAAGTTATTCATAATCCCTGTTATACAGGACAGAGCTATACAGGAAGTTATTCATAATCCCTGTTATACAGGACAGAGCTATACAGGAAGTTATTCATAATCCCTGCTATACAGGACAGAGCTATACAGGAAGTTATTCATAATCCCTGCTATACAGGACAGAGCTATACAGGAAGTTATTCATAATCCCTGTTATACAGGACAGAGCTATACAGGAAGTTATTCATAATCCCTGCTATACAGGAAAGTTATTCATAATCCCTGCTATACAGGACAGAGCTATACAGGAAGTTATTCATAATCCCAGTTATACAGGACAGAGCTATACAGGAAGTTATTCATGATCCATGCTATACAGGACAGAGCTGTACAGGAAGTTATTCATAATCCCTGCTATACAGGACAGAGCTATACAGGAAGTTATTCATAATCCCTGATATACAGGACAGAGCTATACAGGAAGTTATTCATAATCCCTGCTAGACAGGACAGAGCTATACAGGAAGTTATTCATAATCCCTGCTATACAGGACAGAGCTATACAGGAAGTTATTCATAATCCCTGCTATACAGGACAGAGCTATACAGGAAGTTATTCATAATCCCAGCTATACAGGAAGTTATTCATAATCCCTGCTATACAGGACAGAGCTATACAGGAAGTTATTCATAATCCCTGTTATACAGGAAGTTATTCATAATCCCTGCTATACAGGAAGTTATTCATAATCCCTGCTATACAGGAAGTTATTAATAATACCTGTTAGTGTATGACATGTGACGTGTGTGTATGACGTGTGACGTGTTTGTGTGTATGACGTGTGACATGTTTGTGGGTATGGCGTGTGACGTGTGTGTATGATATGTGACATGTTTGTGTGTATGACGTGTGACATGTTTGTGTGTATGACGTGTGACGTGTTTGTGGGTATGACGTGTGACGTGTGTGTATGACGGTTGACGTGTTTGTGTGTATGACGTGTGACGTGTTTGTGGGTATGACGTGTGACGTGTGTGTATGACGGTTGACGTGTTTGTGTGTATGACGTGTGACGTGTTTGTGTGTATGACGTGTGACGTGTGTGTATGACGTGTGACGTGTTTGTGGGTATGACGGGTGACGTGTGTGTATGACGTGTGACGTGTTTGTGTGTATGACGTGTGACGTGTTTGTGGGTATGACGGGTGACGTGTGTGTATGACGTGTGACGTGTTTGCGTGTATGACGTGTGCGAGCCATGAAAGAGCCATTTCCCCTTACCTGATTACCACACAGTCCTCTAACGTGGCATCTGTAGCGGGGGTCTTGTTGGTGATAGAGGTGTTGATAGACAACAGTAGACAGCTGTGTATTCCAATCAGCATGGTGTTTTCACCCTCTCACCTCGATGGCCTCTTGCCCCTCCCCCCTCCTCCTCCTCCCCCCTCCCCCTCCTCCTCCTGCCCCTCCCCCCTCCTCCTCCTCCCTCCTTCTCCTCCTCCCTCCTCCTCCTCCTCCTCCCTCCCCCTCCTCCCCCCTCCTCCTTCCTCCTTCTCCTCCTCCCTCCTCCTCCCTCCTCCTCCCCCCTCCTCCCCTCCTCCCTCCTCCTCCTCCCCTCTCCCTCCTCCTCCTCCCTCCTCCTCCCTTCTCCTCCTCCTCCTTCTCCCCCCCCTCCTCCTCCTCCTCCTCCCCCTCCTCCTCCTCCTCCTCCTCCTCCTCCTCCTCCCTCCCCCCCTCCTCTTGCCCCTCCCCCCTCCCCCTCCCTCCTCCTCCTCCTCCTCCTCCTCCCCCCCTCCTCCTCCTCCCCCTCTCTCTCCTCCTCCCCTCTCCTTGGCATGATTTACTAATGCTCTGGGACCATCTGCTCTCGACCAGTTACCGCTCCCAACCTGTGTGTGTGTGTGTGTGTGTGTGTGTTTGTGTGTGTGTGTATGTGTGTGTGTGTGTGTGTGTGTGTGTGTGTGTGTGTGTGTATGTGTGTGACCAGTCCTAGTGCAGAGAGACTCATACCGTATGGCTAACTGTAAGAAGCCATATTGCTACCTCTGTGTAGGCCTACTCCTCATGAGAATCTGAATGATTTCTGATTGAGCCAACAACGCTTTTCCAATGGGAGAGAGTGAGTTGCCAGACGAATGACAACAGAGATGATTGTCCAACAAAACAAGTGTACAAACATTCTTTGTGAACATAAAGCAACCATTTAAAGTTAAAATGGGTTCTGCAGCTCCAAATGAGCTGTCAATTTACTTTGCATGTGACAGAACGCAACATTTTAGCCGGTCCCATCAGATAACATGGCACGCGTTAGCCCCCTGTGCTAACTTCAACAAGGTGGCACTGATTGTAATTCTGTGCCCGAGTTCTGCACGAGCCTATCAAAGATCTAAGATTTTATATCCACCAACCACTTAAAATAGGTCAACCCTGGCCACTAGAGGGATATTTTACAGAGGGCACCAACAACCAATCACAGACCAAAGAAGCTTTGACTACGCCTCCAAATGCAAGGTTACCTTGTTCTATTGGTCTGTAACAAAGTGTTGTGTGACCATGGTAACGGAGGGCACCAACAACCAATCACAGACCAAAGAAGCTTTGACTACGCCTCCAAATGCAAGGTTACCTTGTTCCGTTGGTCTGTAACAAAGTGTTGTGTGACCATGGTGACAGAGGGCACGAACAACCAATCACAGACCAAAGAAGCTTTGACTACGCCTCCAAATGCAAGGTTACCTTGTTCCATTGGTCTGTAACAAAGTGTTGTGTGACAGTATTACACTGACGCATCCTTGACTAGGCTACTAGTTACTACTAACGTTAGACAACAAGTTGGAACATAAATCCCACTTTCCTGTTTATCTGTTTCGGCTTTTAAGGAAGAAAAAAAAAATACACGAGGTACTTATAACATGTACCTTTATAGAAAATTGTAAAAAACAGAGCCTTATTTCAGGAGACTGAAAAGATTCGGCATGGGTCCTCAGATCCTCAAAAAATTCTACAGCTGCACCATCGAGAGCATCCTGACTGGTTGCATCACCGCCTGGTATGGCAACTGCTTGGCCTCCGACCGCAAGGCACTACAGAGGGTAGTGCGTACGGCCCAGTACATCACTGGGGCCAAGCTTCCTGCCATCCAGGACCTCTATACCAGGCGGTGTCAGAGGAAGGCCCTCAAAATTGTCAAAGACTCCAGCCACCCTAGTCATAGACTGTTCTCTCTGCTACCGCACGGCAAGCAGTAACACTTTTTTGTTGTTGTTTTATTTTACTTTTTTATTTAAAATAAATGCACTGTTGGTTAAGGGCTGTAAGTAAGCATTTCACTGTAATGTCTGCACCTGTTGTATTCGGCGCATGTGGCCAATAAAATTTGATAATAAGCCATTTAGCAGACGCTTTTATCCAAAGCGACTTACAGTCACGTGCGCATACATTTCTTACGTATGGGTGGTTCCCGGGGAATCGAACCCACTACCCTTGGCGTTACAAGCGCCGTGCTCTACCAGCTGAGCTACAGAGGGACCACGTTCGACCACAGGATTTGTCAAATAGCTGTCAGGCTACCGTTGTCACCACTGCTTCTAGACGGCACATCCTGCTAAAGCGGTTGACTCTAAATTGACAGTGTACTTTAACCATTGGCTCGAGCCCCCCTCCTCCTCCTCACAAGCAAGCTTTTTTTTGTTGAAGGAAAAAAAAAAATTGATGACACATAGGCCGTTTAAAAACCAGGAAAGTCTAGGAGGCAGTTCCCCTTTAAGGAACAAAGTCTAGGAGGCAGTTCCCCTTTAAGGAACGTTAGTGTAGGCTATCGTTAGTTAAATTCTTAGGCTTCACTAACAGTGCTATGAAAAAGTATTTGCCCCCTTTCTAATTTTCTCTACTTTTGCATATTTGTGATACTGAATGTTATCAGATCTTCAACCAAAACCTAATATTAGATAAAGGGAACATAAGTGAACAAATAACACAACAATTACATATTTATTTCAACACCCAATTCCCCTGTGTGAAAAAGTAAGTGCCCCCTTACACTCAATAACTGGTTGTGCCACCTTTAGCTGCAATGACTCCAACCAAATGCTTCCTGTAGTTGTTGATCAGTCTCTCACGTCGCTGTGGAGGAATTTTGGCCCACTCTTCCATGCAGAACTGCTTTAACTCAGCGACATGTGGGTTTTCAAGCATGAACTGCATGAAATACACAGAAGTGTTTCGGCCCTCCAGGACCGGAATTGAAGAACCCTGGCCTACACTAACGTTCCTTAAAGGGGAACTGCCTCCTAGACTTTCCTGGTTTTAAACGGCCTATGTGTCATCAATATGAGTCAGAAAACATTCATTATAGTGTCAAAATTTGACTACAAACTGTAAATAGGATCATTTTGGTCATAGAGTCAGTCTGGTCCAAAAAGGAGATTTGTCAGTGAGGGCGTCACGACAGGTATGGATGGGTTGGGTATGAATGGCCACTACTGCCAGTGATGTCCAATCGCCCAGAGACAACAAGGTGTGGTCCCGCCCCCCAGCTGTCCAATCGCCCAGAGACAACAAGGTGTGGTCCCGCCCCCCAGCTGTCCAATCGCCCAGAGACAACAAGGTATGGTCCCGCCCCCCAGCTGTCTTATTGCCTAGAGACAACAAGGTGTGGTCCCGCCCCCCAGCTGTCCAATCGCCCAGAGACAACAAGGTGTGGTCCCGCCCCCCCAGCTGTCCAATTGCCCAGAGACAACAAGGTGTGGTCCCGCCCCCCCAGCTGTCCAATCGTCCAGAGACAACAAGGTGTGGTCCCGCCCCCCCACAGCTGTCCAATCGCCCAGAGACAACAAGGTGTGGTCCCGCCCCCCCCAGCTGTCCAATCGCCCAGAGACAACAAGGTGTGGTCCCGCCCCCCCAGCTGTCCAATCGCCTAGAGACAACAAGGTGTGGTCCCGCCCCCCAGCTGTCCAATCGCCCAGAGACAACAAGGTATGGTCCCGCCCCCCAGCTGTCCAATCGCCCAGAGACAACAAGGTGTGGTCCCGCCCCCCAGCTGTCCAATCGCCCAGAGACAACAAGGTGTGGTCCCCCCCCCCCCACAGCTGTCCAATCGCCCAGAGACAACAAGGTGTGGTCCCGCCCCCCAGCTGTCCAATCGCCCAGAGACAACAAGGTGTGGTCCCGCCCCCCAGCTGTCCAATCGCCCAGAGACAACAAGGTGTGGTCCCGCCCCCCAGCTGTCCAATCACCCAGAGACAACAAGGTGTGGTCCCCGCCCCCCAGCTGACATGTTGTCAAGGTATGTTGTCAAGGCTGCAACGCACGCACACTTGCTCGGCATAGAGTGAAAATGGACTTCCATAAAGTTGCTGCAAAACTTCGAACGCGTTCAACAATACTGCGCAAGATGGCAAGGAATGGATTGCATATAGCAAACGTCCGACATGATGGCTGTGACCGGTGAGTAGCTAGCTATGATGCTGTAATGTAACTCGCTAAATACATAGTCCTCTCCCTAATGTGTAATGTGATGTCATAGAGAGGAAGATTTGCATGGCTAATGTTGCACCTGGCGATGAGGTTTGATAGGATGTAACATTAGCCAGCTTGCTATCGGTCATGTTTCAACTCGACTCTGGCTAGCTAAGAAAACTCCCTGCTTGCAAACGTTACCTAGCTAGCCAATGCATTTCAGTTCTGACAAAGATATTGGTAGCTAACCCGGATTTGCAAGTTAGGTAGCTAGCTAATTTTTATGAGAACAGAGCAATGTTGTTTGGGTTAGCGCTTGCTCTCGCTAACTCAGGCCCTGGCCTGCGTCATGCCTTTACTGTGATGGTACTGGGAGTCATGATCAAGGGCTAGGTTAGCACTAGCTAGCTAGCATTCGGGGGGGCTTCGTCTGCTACTAGCGCTAAAAACAACATGCCTGTTCTCATAAAAGTCTATTGTGTATTTTCTAGGGCAACAAAAAAATAAATGAAGGATGGTACTTGTCTAGCCCGAGTACCAGTCTTTTTTAGCTAACATGCTACAAATACGTGTCATCGAGAATTCAGTAACGTTACACAGCTGGTTGCATAGTAACGGTGTCAGCATCACTGGCCTGAATCCATTCTGGATTTACAGCCACTCTATGAGTAGAATTACTTCCATTACTACAGAAAAGTTATTTTTCTCGCTATATGTTTATTGAGTGATGATATTTTATATAATTCACAGGCTACTTACAAAAGCTGATGGATTTGTTGTTCAGCAGTGTCATGGGAACCCCCCGCCCCCCTACTATATCAGGAGCAGAAGACTGAGGCAGTACGTTGCCAGGCACCAGTCCCACTTCAGGATGGTCACATTTGATTTTTACATTTACGTCATTTTAGCAGACGCTCTTATCCAGAGCGACTTACAGTTAGTGAGTGCATACATTATTTATTTATTTTATTTTTCATACTGGCCCCCCGTGGGAAACGAACCCACAACCCTGGCGTTGCAAACGCCATGCTCTACCAACTGAGCTACATCCCCTGCCGGCCATTCCCTCCCCTACCCTGGACGACGCTGGGCCAATTGTGCGCCGCCCCATGGGGTCTCCCGGTCGCGGCCCGGCTACGACAGAGCCTGGATTCGAACCAGGATCTCTAGTGGCACAGCTAGCACTGCGATGAAGTGCCTTAGACCACTGCGCCACTCGGGAGGTAATCTGGTCATGCGTCGAAAAAAACACTAACACTTGTCCTGGAATTCACCTAACAACCAACCAGTGATAATGTTTTGTGTATCAATGCCTGTGTGTATCAACTCTACCTTGTTTTTCTACAGATGGAGGACAGGAGAGATGGTTTGGCATGGGAGTCAGTCCCCTGACTAACAGACAGGTTGATACAGCAGTCTGAACTGGGAGTGACCTTGCACTCCAGTTTCAACTGTTCTGCCTGCGGTTACGAAAACCCCTACCTGTCCCAGACCTGCTGTTTTCAACTCTTAATGATCGGCTATGAAAAGCCAACTGAGAGACCTGAGCCCTAGGACCATACGTCGGGACTACCGGCCGTGGTGACTCCTTGCTGTCCCCAGTCCGCCTGGCCTTGCTGCTATTCCAGTTTCAACTGTTCTGCCTGCGGTTATGGAACCCCTACCTGTCCCAGACCTGCTGTTTTCAACTCTTAATGATCGGCTATGAAAAGCCAACTGAGATTTATTCCTGATTTATTATTTGACCATGCTTGTCACTTATGAACATTTTTGAACATCTTAACATGGTTCTGTTATAATCTCCACCCGGCACAGCCAGAAGAGGACTGGCCACCCCTCATAGCCTGGTTCCTCTCTAGGTTTCTTCCTAGGTTTTGGCCCTTTCTAGGGAGTTTTTTTCCTAGCCACCGTGCTTCTACACCTGCATTACTAGCTGTTTGGGGTTTTAGGCTGGGTTTCTGTACAGCACTTCGAGATATTAGCTGATGTACGAAGGGCTATATAAAATAAAATTGATTGATTGATTGATATATATATATATATATATTACTTTTACATTGTCTTTTGTTATTATTGAATTGAACGGTACACTTGGAAGTTATCAAAACACGTTGTTTAGAATATCTACATTAGTTTTAGCAATTGCACTGGTCTCAAATGACTCTGTGGGCTACTGACCAATTGAAAGAGGAATCTTGGTCAGTGGCTCCACCCCCTCCTGCCACCTGACTGCACCTGTCCACAAGCTGTAACACACGACATAGACGGAAGGGACTTCATCACCCACTGGAGACTTGAAGACAGAACCTCATCCAGAGAGCTGTGCATGTCAGTGTGTGGTTAGACAGCCAAATCCTTAGAATAGACCATAGAGTAGAATAGAATGCCATGCTAGTTCTGAGACATTCTGAAGTTGGACCATAGAGTAGAATAGAATGCCACGCTAGTTGTGAGACAGCTGAATAGACCATAGAGTAGAATAGAATGCCACGCTAGTTCTGAGACATTCTGAAGTTGGACCATAGAGTAGAATAGAATGCCACGCTAGTTGTGAGACAGCTGAATAGACCATAGAGTATAATAGAATGCCATGCTAGTTCTGAGACAGCTGAATAGACCATAGAGTAGAATAGAATGCCATGCTAGTTCTGAGACAGCTGAATAGACCATAGAGTAGAATAGAATGCCATGCTAGTTCTGAGACATTCTGAAGTTAGACCATAGAGTAGAATAGAATGCCATGCTAGTTCTGAGACATTCTGAAGTTGGACCATAGAGTAGAATAGAATGTCATGCTAGTTCTGAGACATTCTGAAGTTGGACCATAGAGTAGAATAGAATGCCATGCTAGTTCTGAGACAGCTGAATAGACCATAGAGTAGAATAGAATGCCATGCTAGTTCTGAGACATTCTGAAGTTGGACCATAGAGTAGAATAGAATGCCATGCTAGTTCTGAGACAGCTGAATAGACCATAGAGTATAATAGAATGCCATGCTAGTTCTGAGACAACTGAAGTTAGACCATAGAGTAGAATAGAATGCCATGCTAGTTCTGAGACAGCTGAATAGACCATAGAGAGTATAATAGAATGCCATGCTAGTTTCTGAGACAGCTGAAGTTAGACCATAGAGTAGAATAGAATGCCATGCTAGTTCTGAGACAGCTGAAGTTGGACCATAGAGTAGAATAGAATGCCATGCTAGTTCTGAGACATTCTGAAGTTGGACCATAGAGTAGAATAGAATGCCATGCTAGTTCTGAGACATTCTGAAGTTGGACCATAGAGTAGAATAGAATGCCATGCTAGTTCTGAGACAGCTGAAGTTAGACCATAGAGTAGAATAGAATGCCATGCTAGTTCTGAGACAGCTGAATAGACCATAGAGTAGAATAGAATGCCATGCTAGTTCTGAGACAGCTGAAGTTGGACCATAGAGTAGAATAGAATGCCATGCTAGTTCTGAGACAGCTGAATAGACCATAGAGTAGAATAGAATGCCATGCTAGTTCTGAGACAGCTGAAGTTAGACCATAGAGTAGAATAGAATGCCATGCTAGTTCTGAGACAGCTGAATAGACCATAGAGTAGAATAGAATGCCATGCTAGTTCTGAGACAGCTGAAGTTGGACCATAGAGTAGAATAGAATGCCATGCTAGTTCTGAGACAGCTGAATAGACCATAGAGTAGAATAGAATGCCATGCTAGTTCTGAGACATTCTGAAGTTGGACCATAGAGTAGAATAGAATGCCATGCTAGTTCTGAGACAGCTGAAGTTAGACCATAGAGTAGAATAGAATGCCATGCTAGTTCTGAGACAGCTGAAGTTAGACCATAGAGTAGAATAGAATGCCATGCTAGTTCTGAGACAGCTGAATAGACCATAGAGTAGAATAGAATGCCATGCTAGTTCTGGGACAGCTGAAGTTAGACCATAGAGTAGAATAGAATGCCATGCTAGTTCTGAGACAGCTGAAGTTGGACCATAGAGTTAAATAGAATGCCATGCTAGTTCTGAGACAGCTGAAGTTGGACCATAGAGTAGAATAGAATGCCATGCTAGTTCTGAGACAGCTGAATAGACCATAGAGTATAATAGAATGCCATGCTAGTTCTGAGACAACTGAAGTTAGACCATAGAGTAGAATAGAATGCCATGCTAGTTCTGAGACAGCTGAATAGACCATAGAGTATAATAGAATGCCATGCTAGTTCTGAGACAGCTGAAGTTAGACCATAGAGTAGAATAGAATGCCATGCTAGTTCTGAGACAGCTGAAGTTGGACCATAGAGTAGAATAGAATGCCATGCTAGTTCTGAGACATTCTGAAGTTGGACCATAGAGTAGAATAGAATGCCATGCTAGTTCTGAGACATTCTGAAGTTGGACCATAGAGTAGAATAGAATGCCGTGCTAGTTCTGAGACAGCTGAAGTTAGACCATAGAGTAGAATAGAATGCCATGCTAGTTCTGAGACAGCTGAATAGACCATAGAGTAGAATAGAATGCCATGCTAGTTCTGAGACAGCTGAAGTTGGACCATAGAGTAGAATAGAATGCCATGCTAGTTTCTGAGACAGCTGAATAGACCATAGAGTAGAATAGAATGCCATGCTAGTTCTGAGACAGCTGAATAGACCATAGAGTAGAACAGAATGCCATGCTAGTTCTGAGACAGCTGAAGTTGGACCATAGAGTAGAATAGAATGCCATGCTAGTTCTGAGACAGCTGAATAGACCATAGAGTAGAATATAATGCCATGCTAGTTCTGAGATTCTGAAGTTGGACCATAGAGTAGAATAGAATGCCATGCTAGTTCTGAGACAGCTGAAGTTGGACCATAGAGTATAATAGAATGCCACGCTAGTTCTGAGACAGCTGAATAGACCATAGAGTAGAATAGAATGCCATGCTAGTTCTGAGACAGCTGAATAGGCCATAGAGTAGAATAGAATGCCACGCTAGTTCTGAGACATTCTGAAGTTGGACCATAGAGTAGAATAGAATGCCATGCTAGTTCTGAGACAGCTGAATAGACCATAGAGTAGAATAGAATGCCATGCTAGTTCTGAGACAGCTGAAGTTGGACCATAGAGTAGAATAGAATGCCATGCTAGTTCTGGGACAGCTGAAGTTAGACCATAGAGTAGAATAGAATGCCATGCTAGTTCTGAGACAGCTGAAGTTGGACCATAGAGTAGAATAGAATGCCATGCTAGTTCTGAGACAGCTGAAGTTAGACCATAGAGTAGAATAGAATGCCATGCTAGTTCTGAGACAGCTGAAGTTGGACCATAGAGTATAATAGAATGCCATGCTAGTTCTGAGACAGCTGAAGTTGGACCATAGAGTAGAATAGAATGCCACGCTAGTTCTGAGACAGCTGAAGTTAGACCATAGATTGTACTGCTCCTTGTTCTATAGGATTGAGGTCAGGGCTTTGTGATGGCCACTCCAATACCTTGACTTTGTTGTCCTTAAGCCATTGTGCCACAACTTTGGAAGTATGCTTGGGGTCATTGTCCATTTGGAAGACCCATTTGCGACCAAGCTTTAACTTCCTGACTGATGTCTTGAGATGTTGCTTCAATATATCCACATAATTTTTGCTTCCTCATGATGCCATCTATTTTGTGAAGTGCACCAGTCCCTCCTGCAGCAAAGCACCCCAACAGCATGATGCTGCCACCCCCGTGCTTCACGGTTGGGATGGTGTTCTTCGGCTTGCAAGTCGACCCCTATTTCCTCCAAACATAATGATGGTCATTATGGGCGAACAGTTCTATTTTTGTTTCATCAGACCAGAGGACATTTCTCCAAAAAGTACGATCTTAGTCCCCATGTGCAGTTGCAAACCGTAGTCTGGCTTTTTTATGGTGGTTTTGGAGCAGTGGCTTCTTCCTTGCTGAGAGGCCTTTCAGGTTATGTCGATATATAGGACTCGTTTTACTGTGGATATAGATACTTTTGTACCTGTTTCCTCCAGCATCTTCACAAGGTCCTTTGCTGTTCTTCTGGGATTGATTTGCACTTTTCGCACCAAAGTACGTTCATCTCTAGGAGACAGAATGCGTCTCCTTCCTGAGCGGTATGACGGCTGCGTGGTCCCATGGTGTTTATACTTGCGTACTGTTGTTTGTACAGATGAACGTGGTACCTTCAGGCATTTGGAAATTGCATTTGTGAAGGTCTAAAAAAAAATTCTGAGGTCTTGGCTGATTTCTTTTGATTTTCCCATGATGTCAAGCAAAGAGGCACCGAGTTTGAAGGTAGGTCTTGAAATACATCCACAGGTACACCTCCAATTGACTCAAATGACTCTCAATTAGCCTATCAGAAGCTTCTAAAGCCATGATATTATTTTCTGGAATTTTCCAAGCTGTTTAAAGGCACAATCAACTTAGTGTATGTAAACTTCTGACCCACTGGAATTGTGATACAGTGAATTATAAGTGAAATAATCTGTCTGTAAACAATTGTTGGAAAAATTACTTGTGCCATGCACAAAGTAGATGTCCTAACCGACTTGCCAAAACGATAGTTTGTTAGCAAGAAATTTGTGGAGTGGTTGAAAAAACGAGTTTTAATGACTCCAATCTAAGTGTATGTAAACTTCCGACTTCAACTGTACATCAAACACATGGTTTGATGCCATTCAATTCGCACTGTTCCAGACATTGTTATGAGCAGTTCTCCCCTCAGCCTCCACTGAGGTCAAACACACATATATTTTATAGTAAGAATATAATGGAACATAACAGGATAAAATAAGATTTTTTCCCACACAACTTGTGTCACCGGAACATGTGGAACCGCTGTCATGTAAAAAAGTGATATTTAAAAAACGTTATTATCCACATTTCATCTCTTTCCTCCCCTCACTCCACTTTGTTAGGGAGCATTACATTTAAATTTTTAGTCATTTAGCGGACGCTCTTATCCAGAGCGACTTACAGGAGCAATTAGGGTTAAGTGCCTTGCTCAAGGGCACATCTGTCACGGTTTCGGCCGAGGCTGCTCCTTCTCCTTGTTCGGGCAGGCTTCGGCGGTCGTCGTCTCCGGAGTACTAGCTGCCACCGTTCTATGTTTCCATGTTTGATTGGTTTTGTCTGTTGGGCACACCTGTTCTTTGTTAGTGTTCATTATGCGTCCTATTTAGTTCTCTTGTGTTTGGTCAGGTGTTGTGTGTAATTGTTCTTTGTCACGTTGTGTGCTAGTTCGTTTATTTTCTGTTCTCTCTGTATTTTTGTTTGTGCTCCTTTAGCATACTTTACCGTTGTTGCGTAAAGTTCGCCTGTAGCCTGTTGCCGTGTGTGGCTTGTTTTTGGACTTTACTAAAGACGCTGTTCGAAACCTCTGTGTGTCCTGCGCCTGATTCTACACTACCTCTACACTCAACCCTGACAACATCGACAGATTTTTCCACCTAGTCGGCTCGGGGGATTAGAACCAGCGACCTCTCGGTTACTGGCACAACGCTCTTACCCACTAAGCTACCTGCCGCAGGGTCTCACGTTGAAACCATTAGCATCATGGTCTAAACTTGATATAAAATAGTGATTCAGTGTCTGTCCTCGCGTGTGTGTGTCATTATTGGGTTCATTCAGGCTGTATCGACGTCTTTCTCCTCAGACCTCGTTAACCACACACACACACTTCATCATGATTACCGATAGAAAATAATAGCAATCCTATTTTCAAAAGCATGTGAGTCTCCTGTTCACATTTCACATTACATTTACATTTACATTTTAGTCATTTAGCATACGCTCTTAACCAGAGCGACTTACAGGAGCAATTAGGGTTAAGTGCCTTGCTCAAGGGCACATTAACGTCATTTAGCAGACGCTCTTAGCCAGAGCGACTCACAAATTGGTGCGTTCACCCTATAGCCAGTGGGATAACCACTTTACAATTTGGGGGGGGGGGGGGGGGTTAGAAGGAAATACTTTAGCCTATCCCAGGTATTCCTTAAAGAGGTGGGGTTTCAAATGTCTCCGGAAGGTGGTGAGTGACTCCGCTGTCCTGGCGTCGTGAGGGAGCTTGTTCCACCATTGGGGTGCCAGAGCAGCGAACAGTTTTGACTGGGCTGAGGGGGAGCTGTGCTTCCGCAGAGGAAGGGGAGCCCAGCAGGCCAGAGGTGGATGAACGCAATGTCCTCGTTTGGGTGTAGGGACTGATCAGAGCCTGAAGGTACAGGGGTGCCGTTCCCCTCACTGCTCCAAAGGCAAGCACCATGGTCTTTGTAGCGGATGCGAGCTTCAATTGGAAGCCAGTGGAGTGTGCGGAGGAGGGGGGTGACGTGAGAGAACTTGGGGAAGGTTGAACACCAGACGGGCTGCGGCATTCTGGATGAGTTGTAGGGGTTTAATGGCACAGGGCAGGGAGCCCAGCCAACAGCGAGTTGCAGTAGTCCAGACGGGAGATGACAAGTGCCTGGACCAGGACCTGCGCCGCTTCCTGTGTAAGGCAGGGTCGCACTCTCCGAATGTTGTAGAGCATGAACCTGCAGGAGCGGGTCACCGCCTTGATGTTGGCGGAGAACGACAGGGTGTTGTCCAGGGTCACGCCTAGGCTCTTCGCACTCTGGGAGGAGGACACAGCGGAGTTGTCTACCGTGATGGCGAGATCATGGAACGGGCAGTCCTTCCCGGGGAGGAAGAGCAGCTCCGTCTTGCCAGGGTTCAGCTTGAGGTGGTGATCCGTCATCCATACTGATATGTCTGCCAGACATGCAGAGATGCGATTCGCCACCTGGTGATCAGAAGGGGGAAAGGAGAAGATTAGTTGTGTATCGTCAGCGTAGCAATGATAGGAAAGGCCATGTGAGGATATGACAGAGCCAAGTGACTTGGTGTATAGGGAGAAAAGGAGAGGGCCCAAAACCGATCCCTGGGGGACACCAGTGGTGAGAGCACGTGGTGCGGAGACAGCTTCCCGCCACGCCCACTTGGTAGGAGCGACCCGGTCAGGTAGGACGCAATCCAGGAGTGAGCCGCGCCGGAGATGCCCATTTCGGAGAGGGTGGAGAGGAGGATCTGATGGTTCACAGTATCAAAGGCAGCAGACAGATCTAGAAGGACAAGAGCAGAGGAGAGAGAGTTAGCTTTAGCAGTGCGGAGAGTCTCTGTGACACAGAGAAGAGCAGTCTCAGTTGAATGACCAGTCCTGAAACCTGATTGGTTTGGATCAAGAAGGTCATTCTGAGAGAGATAGCAAGAGAGTTGGCTAAAGACGGCACGCTCAATAGTTTTTGGAAAGAAAAGAAAGAAGGGGATACTGGTCTGTAGTTGTTGACATCAGTGGGGTCGAGTGTTGGTTTTTTGAGAAGGGGAGTAACTCTCGCTCTCTTGAAGACGGAAGGGACATGGCCAGCGGTCAAGGATGAGTTGATCAGCGAGGTGAGGTAGGGGAGAAGGTCACCGGAGATGGTCTGGAGAAGGGAGGAGGGATGGGGTCAAGCGGGCAGGTTGTTGGGCGGGCCTGCAGTCACAAGTCGCAGGATCTTATCTGGAGAGAGAGGGGAGAAAGAAGTCAAAGCATAGGGTAGGGCAGTGTGAGCAGGACCAGCAGTGTCATTAGGCTTAACAAACAAGGATCGGATGTCGTCAACCTTCTTTTCAAAGTGGTTGACGAAGTCATCCACAGAGAGAGAGGAGGGGGGGAGGGGGGGGGGGAGGATTCAGGAGGGAGGAAAATGTGGCAAAGAGCTTCCTAGGGTTAGAGGCAGATGCTTGGAATTTAGAGTGGTAGAAGTGGCCTAGCAGCAGAAACAGATGAAGAAAATGTAGAGAGGAGGGAGTGAAAAGATGCCAGGTCGGCAGGGAATTTAGTTTTCTTCCATTTCCGCTCCGCTGCCCGGAGCTCTGTTCTGTGAGCTCGCAATGAGTCATCAAGCCACGGAGCTGGAGGGGAGGACCGAGCCGGCCGTGAGGATAGGGGACACAGAGAGTCAAAGGATGCAGAAAGGGAGGAGAGGAGGGTTGAGGAGGCAGAATCAGGAGATTGGAGGGAGAAGGATTGAGCAGAGGGAAGAGATGATAGGATGGAAGAGGAGAGAGTAGTGGGAGAGAGAGAGCGAAGGTTGCGGCGGCGCATTACCATCTGTGTAGGGGCAGAGTGAGTAGTGTGGGAGGAGAGTGAGAGAGAAAAGCAACAAAGTAGTGGTCGGAGACTTGGAGGGGAGTTGCAGTGAGATTAGTAGAGGAGCAGCATCTAGTGAAGATGAGGTCAAGCGTATTGCCTGCCTTGTGAGTAGGGGGGGACGGTGAGAGGGTGAGGTCAAAAGAGGAGAGGAGTGGAAAGAAGGAGGCAGAGAGAAATGAGTCAAATGTGGACATAGGGAGGTTGAAATCCCCCAAAACTGTGAGGGGTGAGCCATCCTCAGGGAAGGAACTTATCAAGGCGTCCAAGCTCATTGATGAACTCTCCAAGGGAACCTGGAGGGCGATAGATGACAAGGATATTAAGCTTAAAATGGGCTAGTGACTGTGACAGCATGGAATTCAAATGAGGAGATAGACAGATGGGTTAGGGGAAAAATTGAGAATGTCCACTTGGGAGAGATGAGGATTCCTGTACCACCACACCCTCTGACCAGATGCTCTCGGGGTATGCGAGAACACATGGTCAGACGAGGAGAGAGCAGTAGGAGTAGCGTGTTTTTCAGTGGTGATCCATGTTTCCGTCAGCGCCAGGAAGTCGAGGGACTGGAGGTTGGCATAGGCTGGGATGAAGTCAGCTTTGTTGGCAGCAGAACGGCAGTTCCAGAGGCTGCCTGCGACCTGGAACTCCACGTGGGTGGTGCGTGCAGGGACCACCAAATTGGAGAGGCAGCAGCCACGCGGTGTGGTGGCGTTTGTGTAGCCTGTGCAGAGAGGAGAGAACAGGGATAGGCAGAGGCATAGTTGACAGGCTGTAGCAAATGGCTACAAAAATGCAGAGGAGATCGGAATGAAATGGGCTAAGCATCTGGAGTGGAGAGAGCAGGGCCTCCCTCACCAAATCTGTCTAGCTCGGAACTAAAATTGTTTCACTGAACCACCCGAACAAAACTCTCCCAACTTCCTCCTTTGGAAATCAGAATTGTTGTGAACCACAGCGGTTCAATGTTTAAAGGAAGTAGACTCAACCCACTTTGTTCAGCTAGCCTACTATGACTCTCCATAGCCAACTAGCAGACTAGCATCCAATAACAATAACACACAACGTTTAGCGCCAACACTTGGTCACAACAAACCACCAATATTGTGATATCACACTAAACAGATCATCGTTGTCTGTGTCCAAGTTCCTTATATGACGCAGCAATGATTAGACGTTGGCTAGCTAGGACAAGTAAATTGTGGGTTAGCTACTACAGTACAGCCAAATGGTCATGTTGGGTAGCTAGCAATGGCCACTGTGTCGACTCTGTTTGAAGAACGGCTAGCTAGCTAGCTTCGTGCTACAGCTGGCACGGCCCGAGGACACTGCCAAAGACACAGTAACTACCCACACAACAACCCGAAAGCCATAGCTATGACTCCGTAGCCAACCTGCAAGCTAGCATCCATTAACACACAACTTAGCATCAACACCTGGCCACAACAAAACTGCCAAGTGTGTCAGCACACCAAACAGACAATTCAAGTCCGTGTCGAGTTCCCTTCACAACGCAGCAAAAAAAAAAAAAAAAAAAATAATAATAATAATAATAATAATTAAACGTTGGAACCAGCTCTCCAGCGTTGCTAATCGTTACCAATAGCTACCCCGCTAGCTAGCTAGCCTCGTGCCTCTCGATACTAGTCCACAATTACCTATGGAAAGCTACTACAACCACAATACTAACCTACAATAAATTCAATACCTAACTACAGCTAGCTACCTACCTACGATCTAATACATGGTTAAGCAAAAGTTAAACGTTGGGTAGGAGTACATTACCGTTGGAACCAGCTCTCCAGCGTTGCTAATCGTTACCAATAGCTACCCCGCTAGCTAGCTAGCCTCATGCCTCGAAAAGCTAACCCACAAATTACCCACGAAAAGCTACAAACCTCCGCAGCTTTTGGAGTTGGCTATAACGTGTGATCAAGCAAAAATAATAGGCCTACACTTCATTTAAGCGACATTACTGCATGCTAAATGTTTCTGATCAGTGATAGACGATCACCTGATTTAGGCTACATTATAGCATGCTAAATGTTTCTGATCAGTGATAAACGATCACTTGATTTAGGCGACATTACTGCATGCTAAATGTTTCTGATCAGTGATAGACGATCACTTGATTTAGGCGACATTACTGCATGCTAAATGTTTCTGATCAGTGATAGACGATCACCTGATTTAGGCTACATTATAGCATGCTAAATGTTTCTGATCAGTGATAAACGATCACTTGATTTAGGCGACATTACTGCATGCTAAATGTTTCTGCTCGATCAGTGATAGACGATCACCTGATTTAGGCTACATTATAGCATGCTAAATGTTTCTGATCAGTGATAAACGATCACTTGATTTAGGCGACATTACTGCATGCTAAATGTTTCTGATCAGTGATAAACGATCACTTGATTTAGGCGACATTACTGCATGCTGAATGTTTCTGATCAAGTGAATAGATGAGCACTTGATTTAGGCTACATTAATAGCATGCTAACCCTGTTTCTGATCAGTGATAAACGATCACTTGATTTAGGCGACATTACTGCATGCTAAATGTTTCTGATCAGTGATAGACGATCACTTGATTTAGGCGACATTACTGCATGCTAAATGTTTCTGATCAGTGATAGGACGATTACACCTGATTTAGGGCGACATTACTGCATGCTAAATGTTTCTGATCAGTGATAAACGATCACTTGATTTAGGCGACATTACTGCATGCTAAATGTTTCTGATCAGTGATAAACGATCACTTGATTTAGGCGACATTACTGCATGCTGAATGTTTCTGATCAGTGATAGATGAGCACTTGATTTAGGCTACATTATAGCATGCTAAATGTTTCTGATCAGTGATAAACGATCACTTGATTTAGGCGACATTACTGCATGCTAAATGTTTCTGATCAGTGATAAACGATCACTTTGATTTAGGCGACATTACTGCATGCTGAATGTTTCTGATCAGTGATAGATGAGCACTTGATTTAGGCGACATTACTATAGCATGCTAAATGTTTCTGATCAGTGATAGATGAGCTATACCACCTCCACGTATTTCCCAGAAACCAATGAACCATATAAAGACAGGAGATTCAGTGAGTCACAGGCTGTTGGTCTGGAGGAGGCCTGGGCCACTGAGCCACTGGGCCACTGAGCCACTGGGCCACTAAGCCACTGGGCCACTAAGCCACTGGGCCACTGGGAGTAAAGAGCAAAATAATCCACTTGTTAAACTCCATAACATGACGGCAAAATGTTCTGATCAATGAGCCAACATGATAATAATATGCCATTTAGCAGACGCTTTTATCCAAAGCGACTTACAGTCATGCGTGCATACATGTTTTTTTTTTTGTGTGTGTGTGTATGGGTGGTCCAGGGGATCGAACCCACTACCCTGGCGTTACAAACGCCGTGTTCTACCAGCTGAGCTACAGAGGACCCACTGACGATCATGAGCAGCTGACGTTTCCCCAGCCTGACTGTAGCCTGACCAATATCCAAAAAGGAAATTCATTGAAAGCAGAAATCTGTCAAGACGTCCCCACACTTGACAGCGCGACGGCGTCCCAATCAAAACGGTGCTGAAATTATCATCTAGTTGACCACACGCGGGTAGGCTATTGCTTCAAATGTATTACAAACCTTTGGATGACTTTGGGAGTTTTCAGTAAGGAACAATTTTGATACATGCTTTCAATTGCATTAGACGACTTTATTCCAATAGTTTTGGTCAATCGGTGATATCTATTCCCACAGTCATTCTTTATGGATCCGTCCAGTTGTGGGGGAAGAAAGCGGTGCTATGTGGTGGGGCTGTGTGAAGTGATGGGGTGAAGTGAGATGGCAGGAGGATGGATAACTGCCGCTGCCTAGCAACCATCAAGAGTTTAACGGCTACTTTTCAAATGTGGCGGGAAGCTCCGTGTTGCAGGGTGTGATGCAATTGCGGGGCCTTCCGGAGACATGCAGAGGCCAAAATTCAAATCAAATCCAATTTAATTGGGTCACGTACACATATTCAGCAGATGTTATTGCGGGTGTAGCGAAATGCTTGTGTTTCCAGCTCCGACAGTGCAGTAGTATCTAACAATTCACAACAATACACACAATATACACAAATCTAAAAGTAAAAGAATGGAATTAAGAAATATATAAATATTAGGACGAGCAATGTCGGAGTGGCATAGACTAAAATAAGGTAGAATAGAATACAGTATATACATATGAGATGAGTAAAGCAGTATGTAAACATTATTAAAGTGACTAGTGTTCCATTATTAAAGTGACCAGTGATTCCATGTCTATGTACATAGGGCAGCAGCCTCTAAGGTGCAGGGTTGAGTAACCGGGTGGTAGCCGGCTAGTGATGGCTATTTAACAGTCTGATGGCCTTGAGATAGAAGCTGTTTTTTCAGTCTCTCGGTCCCAGCTTTGATGCACCCGTACTGACCTCGCCTTCTGGATGATAGCGGGGTGAACAGGCCGTGGCTCGGGTGGTTGATGTCCTTGATCATCTTTTTTTTGGCCTTCCTGTGACATCGGGTGCTGTAGGTGTCCTGGAGGGCAGGTCGTTTTCCCCCCCGGAGAGCCCTGCGGTTGCGGGCGGTGCAGTTGCCGTACCAGGCTCCGTACCGCTACGCCGTGCGCCTCCCAAAACTCTGTAACAATATGGAGGGCTCCGTATAGCCCCGCATTGACATGATTGATTGACCGTAGGTGAGGGCGGGAGGTACTGTATAAACACAAAACCAACTTCCTTGACAACCACCTTGACAACAGCTCTGCGCTGCTCCGCGAAGCGCAAGAAGAATGAATGGCCTGACTTCTGCAGAGGCCGTTATCACCGTAAAGGCTGCACGACCGATGCAGACATCAGATTGACCATGAAACGCCTTTTAGCCGAAGGCAGAAGTTGACTGATATTATTATTATTATTATTAGGTCTTTAGGCGGAAATAAAAGTCTGGGCTTTGATACCGGCAATACCTTTCAGATATAAAGAAAAGGCGGGGAAAAAAACGTCTTAGTATGAAAGGGGATAATATTTGTAACACAAACACACCAATCGAATTTATGTTGATAAATGTATCTACACTCAATGTTTGTGTAATGTCTGTGCAATGTCCGCATGTAGCCTACGCCTGTAGGGATATTAGTTCTGGGATTTGTCCCCTGGGATAGATCTAACAGCGGACATAAGGAGAGATGAGACGAGACAAAACTAGCCAGTTATAGAATATTGTGTTGAGAGTTGTTGATTCCCCGGTAACATGTCTTCACGTGACATAATAGAACTTCAAGCTACTTTCATAGCAAGGTGTTGTAGAACGACTGTCTCAAAGCTACTTTCATAGCAAGGTGTTGTAGAACGACTGTCTCAAAGCTACTTTCATAGCAAGGTGTTGTAGAACGACTGTCTCAAAGCTACTTTCATAGCAAGGTGTTGTAGAACGACTGTCTCAAAGCTACTTTCATAGCAAGGTGTTGTAGAAAACTGTCTCAAAGCTACTTTCATAGCAATCTTTTGTAGAACGACTGTCTCAAAGCTACTTTCATAGCAAGGTGTTTGTAGAACGACTGTCTCAAAGCTACTCTCATAGCAAGGTGTTGTAGAACGACTGTCTCAAAGCTACTTTCATAGCAAGGTGTTGTAGAACGACTGTCTCAAAGCTACTTTCATAGCAAGGTGTTGTAGAACGACTGTCTAAAAGCTACTCTCATAGCAAGGTGTTGTAGAACGACTGTCTCAAAGCTACTTTCATAGCAAGGTGTTGTAGAACGACTGTCTCAAAGCTACTTTCATAGCAAGGTGTTGTAGAATGACTGTCTGAAAGCTACTTTCATTGCAAGGTGTTGTAGAACGACTGTCTCAAAGCTACTTTCATAGCAAGGTGTTGTAGAACGACTGTCTCAAAGCTACTTTCATAGCAAGGTGTTGTAGAACGACTGTCTGAAAGCTACTTTCATAGCAAGGTGTTGTAGAACAACTGTCTCAAAGCTACTTTCATAGCAAGGTGTTGTAGAACGACTGTCTCAAAGCTACTTTCATAGCAAGGTGTTGTAGAACGACTGTCTCAAAGCTACTTTCATAGCAAGGTGTTGTAGAACGACTGTCTCAAAGCTACTTTCATAGCAAGGTTTTGTAGAACGACTGTCTCATGAAACACATTCCAGACACTGGTACTTCTTGCTGTCATGGCATAACTGTGATTTGACAGAGAAACATCAGCCAGCTAGATGGGCTAGTCAGCTGTAGCTATCACCAAGCTATGCTAGCTAGCTGCTGTCGTGTTGGCCAAACACAAGGTCGGAGCAGGCTTTAGCCTCCACACAGAACTGAATTAGCAGATCATCTTGAGATGGCGAGTCAGTCGGGAGGTGAGAAGTCCTCAACTTCAAAACTTCTCTCCATAGCAAAGCTAGCTTAGCTTAACCTCGCTGTCACTAAGTCATTCGCTACTGCCCTTGTTTGTTGTGATTTAAATGGTAGAGGCACACCCACATTAAACCACACCCCGAAGACAACTCTAGTTTGGGCTTCAGTAAGGGCCGCTGCATTTCTTAATAATAATAATAATATGCCATTTAGCAGACGCTTTTATCCAAAGCGACATACAGTCACGTGTGCATACATTTTTACGTATGGGTGGTCCCGGGGAATCGAACCCACTACCCTGGCGTTACAAGCGCCATGCTCTACCAATTGAGCTACAGAGGACCACATGAGCACCGGAAGAAACACATGCAGAATAGGTGAGTGCTGTTCACCGTTAACAATTCGGAATGACTGCCTAAACTTCATGTTTTAATCCTATCCCAAACCTTAACATTCTAAACTTGATGTTTGGAGCATCTTCGAAATTTGATGTTTGGAGAAATGGAACGATATTGAGCAGGAGAAGTCAACCCATGATGTAAAAACACATTCGAAATTTGATGATTGGAGAAACGTGGATAAATGTCTAATTCAGCAAGAGAGCTTGTTGATCTCGCCCTCGTTCCTGCGAGAGTTACCGTCCTTTAGGTTTCTCACTCCCAACCTCTAATCTAGCCACCCCTGATTCTAATAATTAGCTGGTTGTCTGATAAACTGATCCAGGTTAAGTTACAACTCTGGGAAGCGTTAGGAGCGCAGTAAAACACATACAGGCGATCCCTAGCACTCTCATCTAGGCAACAGGATGCGTAAGACCCCTGGTAGATAGGAACATTTGAGTCTGCTAAATGGTATAAGAGTGACAACTTTAACCTTGACATACTAGTATGTAGAGACAGTCAGTAGACACCTCTCTTCTGTATCACTACACTCTACTATTTGTCGGTTTAATCACATAGACTCTCATCGGAGAGTCTAACGCTCACATACATATACACATGCATGCACGCCACCGACTGTATGCACTCTCGCTCTCTCTTCTTCCCCATCTCTCATTTCATCTTCCTCTCTTCCGTCTCTCTCTCTCTCTCCTTTCTCTTCTCCATCTTCACTGTCTCCTCTCTCCTAGTCCATTCACACTCTCCCATCTCCTCTCTTTCTCATCTCCTCTCTTTCTATTCCTCCCTTCCGCTTTTCTCTCCCTTCTCTCCTCTCCCTCTGCACTCTTCTTCTAGCATTCTTCATCCTCTCTTTCTTTACACAAATATGCAGTCTCTACATTTCCTCTCTCTCTCTTTTCCTCTTTCTCTTCCTTCTTTCTTCTTGGATCTCTTTTCTCTCTTGTCTTCGTACATTTCTTTCTCTCCCTCTCTCTTTCTCTTTTCTCTTCTCTCTCCATCTCTATTGTTTTCTTGTTCCTTCTTCCATTTCTCTTTCTCTCTCTCTCATCTGGTTCTCCTCTTTTCTCTCCTCCTCCTCTCTCTCCCTCTCCCCTCTCTCTCACCTCTTTCTCTTCTTCTTTCAGTCTTGACTCCTCTCTATTCTCTTCTCTCCGTCGTCTCCTCTCTCCGCCCGCTCGTCTCTCTCTTTCATGCTTTCTTCGCTTCTTTCTCTCTAATCTCTCTTCTCGCCGTCTCCACCCTCTCTCTTCTCCCTCCCGGCTCTTCTCTCTCTTCTCTTTTCTTCTCTCTTCTATCCATCTTTCCTTCTCTCTTGGCTTTCTCCCCTCTCTCTCCTTCCTCTCTCCTCCCTCCCTCCCTTCTCTTCTCTCTCGCTCTTCTCTCTCTTCTCCCTTCTCTCCTCCTCTCCGTCTCCTCTCCTCTCTCCTCCTCTTCCCTCATCTCTCCCTCCTCTCTTCTTCTCTCTCTCTCTCATTCATCCTTCTCCTCCTCTCACTCTCCTCTTCTCTCTCTCTCTTTCCATCCCATCTCCTCTCTCTCCATCTCTCCTCTCTCTCTCCTCTCTCTCATCTCTCTCTCTCTCCTCTCCTCTCTCTCTCTCTCTCCTCATCTCTCTCTCTCTCCTCGTCTCTCTCTCTCCGCTCTCTCTCTCTCTCCTGCCACCTCTCTGTCTCTCACTCTCCCTCTCTCCACTCTTCTCTTTCCTCTCATCTCCGCTTCTCTCTCCTCTCTCCCTTTCTCTCTATCTCTCCTCTTCTCTTCTCTCTCTTCTCTCTCTCTCCTCGTCTCTCCCTCTCTCTTCTCTCTCTCCTTCCTCTCTTCTCTCTCTCTTCTCTCTCTCTCTCCTCTCTCTCACATCTCCTCCCCTCTCCATCTTT
>CM072232.1:52843249-52865749 GCA_036851935.1 Coregonus suidteri | reverse complement strand
GAGGAAGGCCCTCAAAATTGTCAAAGACTCCAGTCACCCTAGTCATAGACTGTTCTCTCTGCTGCTACCGCACGGCAAGCGGTACCGGAGTGCCAAGTCTAGGTCCAAAAGACTTCTCAACAGCTTCTACCCCCAAGCCATAAGACTCCTGAACAGCTAATCATGGCTACCCGGACTATTTGCACTGCCCCCCCACCCCATACTTTTTACGCTGCTGCTACTCTGTTAAGTATTTATGCATAGTCACTTTAACTCTACCCACATGTACATATTACCTCAACTACCTCAACTAGCCGGTGCCCCCGCACATTGACTATGCAACGGTACCCCCCTGTATATATAGCCTCCCTACTGTCACTTTATTCTATTGTATATATAGCCTCCCTACTGTCACTTTATTTTTACTTCTGCTCTTTTTTTCTCAACACTTTTTTGTTGTTGTTTTATTCTTACTTTTTTGTTTTAAAATAAATGCACTGTTGGTTAAGGGCTGTAAGTAAGCATTTCACTGTAATGTCTGCACCTGTTGTATTCGGCGCATGTGACCAATAAAATTTGATTTGATTTGATTTGATTTGAAACACACACACACACACACACACCATCACCATGTGCCTGCTCCCAAAGCTCTGTGTTCTGTGTGCTGTTCTGAGTGTCACACTCAGGCCTCTTGCTGTCTTTAAACAGCGTGTGTGTGTCTGTGTGCGTGCGTGTCTGATTGTGTGTGTGGTTAACGACCTGTATCGATGTCTTCTGATGCGGAAGACATCGATACAGCCTGAATTAACCCAATAATGACACACACATGCTAATGCATCCTGCCATTGGCCCTACCACTCCCATTGTTTCACTAGCAGCGATGCTAATGCATCCTGCCATTGCCCCTACCACTCCCATTGTTTCACTAGCAGCGATGCTAATGCATCCTGCCATTGGCCCTACCACTCCCATTGTTTCACTAGCAGCGATGCTAATGCATCCTGCCATAGCCCCTACCACTCCCATTGTTTCACTAGCAGCGATGCTAATGCATCCTGCCATAGCCCCTACCACTCCCATTGTTTCACTAGCAGCGATGCTAATGCATCCTGCCATTGGCCCTACCACTCCCATTGTTTCACTAGCAGTGATGCTAATGCTGGTTGTTGGGTTAGTAAATAAAAACGTTAAGCCATAATCTTGGTCTCTCAGGATCAATGGATGAATCACTTTTTGTCGAAAAAAATTAAGTATATTTCAAATGTTGGTTTACCGAAGTTTTTACCACGTACAGTGTATTCTGAAAGTATTCAGACCCCTTGACTTTTTCTACATTTTGTTACGTTACAGCCTTATTCCAAAATGGATTAAATTGTTATTTTTCCCCCTCATCAATCTACACACAATACCCCATAATGACTAAGCAAAAACAGGTTTTTAGACATTTTTGCTAATTTATGAAAAAATACAAAAATTGAAATATCACATTTACATAAGTATTCAGACCCTTTACTCAGTACGTTGTTGAAGCACCGTTGGCAGCGATTACAGCATAGAGTCTTCTTGGGTATGACACAACAACCTGTATTTGAGGAGTTTCTCCCATTCTTCTCTGCAGATCCTCTCAAGCTCTGTCAGGTTGGATGGGGAGCGTTGCTGCACAGCTATTTTCAGGTCTCTCCTCACCTTCAATGCTGCAGAAATTTTTTGGTACCCTTCCCCAGATCTGTGCCTCGACACAATCCTGTCTCTGAGCTCTACAGACAATTAATTTGACCTCATGGCTTGGTTTTTGCTCTGACAAGCACTGTGAACTGTGGGACCTTACATAGACAGGTGTGTGCCTTTCCAAATCATGTCCAATCAATTGAATTTACCACAGGTGGACTCCAATCAAGATGTAGAAACATCTCAAGGATGATCAATGGAAACAGGATGCACCTGAGCTCAATTTCGAGTCTCATAGCAAAGGGTCTGAATTCTTATGTAAATAAGGTATTTCTATTTTTAAGTTTTAATACATTTGCAAAAATGTCTAAAAACCTGTTTTCGCCTTGCCATTATGGGGTAGTGTGTGTAGATAGCTGAGGATTTTTTGTTTTTTTAATCCATTTTAGAATAAGGCTGTATCAAAATTAGTATATACCTCAAAATTCTGAAAACCTAAATGATACTACAATCAAATTATGGTAATCTGTTTGTTAGTACTTATGTGGACTGTACTTTGAAAAAAAAGCTGCACATTATTTAAGGGACAATGTACAGTATATTTTCGTTGTACAGAATATGGAAATGTGCTAAAATAACTGTCTGTTTTGGAAAATGTTCTATTTCAGCTAACATTATTTACATGTCTAATGATGTTTTGATAAGAATGAAGTGGATATTTTACTATGATCGTTGCTTTTTCCAATAGTTTCTTCTTAGGGTCAAAATGACCCCAGTTGGAAATCCATGTATGTAAAATATGTTGGCGGTATGAGGGTTAATTATAACCCACATAATAATTAACATTTTCTGTGTTGCTGCAGGATTCTTTTCCTGAAGATCCTACGTGTGTATCAGATCGATATCTAAACCGTGAAGAGATCCTACGTGTGTATCAGATCGATATCTAAACCATGAAGAGATCCTACGTGTGTATCAGATCGATATCTAAACCATGAAGAGATCCTACGTGTGTATCAGATCGATATCTAAACCGTGAAGAGATCCTACGTGTGTATCAGATCGATATCTAAACCATGAAGAGATCCTACGTGTGTATCAGATCGATATCTAAACCGTGAAGAGATCCTACATGTGTATCAGATCGATATCTAAACCATGAAGAGATCCTACGTGTGTATCAGATCGATATCTAAACCGTGAAGAGATCCTACGTGTGTATCAGATCGATATCTAAAACCATGAAGAGATCCTACGTGTGTATCAGATCGATATCTAAACCATGAAGAGATCCTACGTGTGTAATCAGATCGATATCTAAACCGTGAAGAGATCCTACGTGTGTATCAGATCGATATCTAAACCGTGAAGAGATCCTACGTGTGTATCAGATCGATATCTAAACCGTGAAGAGATCCTACGTGTGTATCAGATCGATATCTAAACCAGGAAGAGATCCTACGTGTGTATCAGATCGATATCTAAACCGTGAAGAGATCCTACGTGTGTATCAGATCGATATCTAAACCGTGAAGAGATCCTACGTGTGTATCAGATCGATATCTAAACCGTGAAGAGATCCTACGTGTGTATCAGATCGATATCTAAACCATGAAGAGATCCTACGTGTGTATCAGATCGATATCTAAACCGTGAAGAGATCCTACGTGTGTATCAGATCGATATCTAAACCGTGAAGAGATCCTACGTGTGTATCAGATCGATATCTAAACCGTGAAGAGATCCTACGTGTGTATCAGATCGATATCTAAACCGTGAAGAGATCCTACCTGTGTATCAGATCGATATCTAAACCAGGAAGTCAGTCACTCTGCCAGATGTGACCCTAACAGTGTTCTATAGTGTTCTAGAATCTAGAGGTTGATGTTCTGGGTTCTGTGTGTTCTGTGTCGGAGGGACAAACATCAAACGCCCAGACCCCTGATCTCCCTTTGTCCAATGACATAACAGGGTAATGTATAGTGTGTGTGTGTGTGTGTGTGTGTGTGTGAGGGATTAGCATGTATGTTAATCAAAGCAGATTACAGCAGCAGAAGTGGATGTTTCTAATCTGGACTACAGGTCTGGCAGGTTTAACACTTGTTTTGGTTACTACATGATTCCATATGTGTTATTTCATAGTTTTGATGCCTTCACTATTATTCTACAATGTAGAAAATAGTTTTAATAAATAAAATAAAAACCCTTGAATGAGTAGGCGTGTCCAAACATTTGACTGGTAGTGTGTGTGTGTGTGTGTGTGTGTGTGTGTGTGTGTGTGTGTGTGTGTATGTGTGTGTGTGTACCTCAGCAGGAGTGTCATTAGGTAATTGATGACACAGTGGGAGAGTAGTGGAGCTCTCCGTCATATAAGACACATAACCTCCCCCCCAACCTGGGACACACACTCCCTGCAGTGTGGATTCACAGAGCTGTCAGAGCTGGGGTCAGAGTGGGGTCAGGTTGCCACAGCAACATGTGTTGAGACAGATGAGCGTAACACACTGACAGGTGCCACTACTTCCCTTACATCAGCTGTGTGTGTGTGTGTGTGTGTGTGTGTGTGTGTGTGTGTGCCATACCCAAATTTGGACTTTGATACCGATACCAGGTTTAGTATCACAATACTCGATACCATCACGATACTCTATACCATAACGATGCTCGATACCATTACGATACTTGATACCATAACGATACTTGATACCATTACGATACTTGATACCATCACGATACTCGATACCATTACGATACTCGATACCATAACGATACTCGATGCCATTACGATAATCGATACCATAACGATACTCGATACCATCACGATACTCGATACCATTACGATACTCTATACCATCACGATACTCGATACCATCACGATACTCGATACCATCACGATACTCGATACCATCACGATACTCGATCCCATCACGATACTCCATGCCATTACGATACTCGATACCATCACGATACTCTATACCATAACGATACTCGATACCATTACGATACTCGATACCATCACGATACTCTATACCATAACGATACTCGATACCATCACGATACTCTATACCATAACGATACTCTATACCATAACGATACTCGATACCATTACGATATTCGATACCATTACGATACTCGATACCATCACGATACTCGATACTCGATACATCACGATACTCTATACCATCATGATACTTGATACCATTACGATATTAAATACCATTACGATACTCGATACCATCATGATACTCGATGCCATCACGATAATCGATACCATCACGATACTCGATACCATCACGATACTCGATACATCACGATACTTGATACCATCATGATACTTGATACCATTACGATATTAAATACCATTACGATACTCGATACCATCATGATACTCAATGCCATCACGATAATCGATACCATCACGATACTCGATACAATCACGATACTCGATACATCACGATACTCGATACCATTACGATACTCCATGCCATTACGATACTCGATACCATCACGATACTCCATGCCATTACGATACTCGATGCCATTACGATACTATGGAATCTGACCTTGTGGCTGTGGAATCTGACCTTGTGGCTGTGGAATCTAGTGGAAACCAGACGGGAGGATCAGGCGAGGGAGACGGAGAGTTTTTAGTGGCGAGGGAGACGAAGTGAATTAATAAAGTTTTGGGATGAGACAATCAGCTTTGAAATCAGTATATTTTGAGTATTATCACAAACATATGATCAAAAACAAAGAACTAGGGTAGTGAATTCAGATGTAAGCTAGCAAGGAAAGTTAGCCTACAATTACAGCTGTAAGCTACCGGTATCTTCTTGCATTGTAAAAATGTGTTCTAGCCTGTAGGGACATTGTTTTGCGAACAGTAATGAACAGTTTCAACATTTCTACATTGCCGCGTTGCATTATTCAAGTGTGTTTAACATCTGTGCAGCATTAGTAGGGAGCTAACGCAGCCCAGACAGCTCTAGCAATGGGATGAGGAAGAGGAGCAGGCTCTTTGCTCTTCACACTATAAAGAGGCTTCTCTGATAGGCAGACTCGATCCTCTCAATCACCCGAGACACATTTGACAGAAGCACCGAACGTAACAGAAATTATAGTACCGAACCGTCTTCTTATTTTTTTTTTTTTTTTGGAAAAAAGTACCGAAGTTTCGATATACCATAAAACACCAGTGTGTGTGTGTGTGTGTGTGTGTGTGTCTGTGTGTGTGTGTGTGTGTGTGTGTGTGTGTGTGTGTGTTTGTGTGTGTGTGTGTGTGTGTGTGTATCTGTGCGTGCGTGTGTCTGTGCGTGCGTGCAGTGTCCAGCTAAACAAGTCTACTATAGCTGGATCAGCCTGGAGGAGAGATGATGAAGGAGAGTAACTTATCACTGTCACCGCTACACTACTCAGTTCACACAAAGGAGAGTAACTTATCACTGTCACAGCTACACTACTCAGTTCACACAAAGGAGAGTAACTTATCACTGTCACAGCTACACTACTCAGTTCACACAAAGGAGAGTAACTTATCACGGTCACAGCTACACTACTCAGTTCACACAAAGGAGAGTAACTTATCACTGTCACCGCTTCACTACTCAGTTCACACAAAGGAGAGTAACTTATCACTGTCACAGCTTCACTACTCCGTTCACACAAAGGAGAGTAACTTATCAGTGTCACAGCAAAACCACTCAGTTCACACAAAGGAGAGTAACTTATCACTGTCACAGCTACACTACTCAGTTCACACAAAGGAGAGTAACTTATCACTGTCACAGCTACACTACTCAGTTCACACAGAGTAACTTATCACTGTCACAGCTACGCTACTCAGTTCACACAAAGGAGAGTAACTTATCACTGTCACAGCAACACCACTCAGTTCACACAAAGGAGAGTAACTTATCACTGTCACAGCTACGCTACTCAGTTCACACAAAGGAGAGTAACTTATCACTGTCACAGCTACACTACTCAGTTCACACAAAGGAGAGTAACTTATCACTGTCACAGCTACACTACTCAGTTCACACAAAGGAGAGTAACTTATCACTGTCACAGCTACGCTACTCAGTTCACACAAAGGAGAGTAACTTATCACTGTCACAGCTACGCTACTCAGTTCACACAAAGGAGAGTAACTTATCACTGTCACAGCTACACTACTCAGTTCACACAAAGGAGAGTAACTTATCACTGTCACAGCTACACTACTCAGTTCACACAAAGGAGAGTAACTTATCACTGTCACAGCTACGCTACTCAGTTCACACAAAGGAGAGTAACTTATCACTGTCACAGCTACGCTACTCAGTTCACACAAAGGAGAGTAACTTATCACTGTCACAGCTACACTACTCAGTTCACACAAAGGATAGTAACTTATCACTGTCACAGCTACACTACTCTCAGTTCACACAAAGGAGAGTAACTTATCACTGTCACAGCTACACTACTCAGTTCACACAAAGGAGAGTAACTTATCACTGTCACAGCTACGCTACTCAGTTCACACAAAGGAGAGTAACTTATCACTGTCACAGCTACACTACTCAGTTCACACAAAGGAGAGTAACTTATCACTGTCACAGCTACGCTACTCAGTTCACACAAAGGAGAGTAACTTATCACTGTCACAGCTACGCTACTCAGTTCACACAAAGGAGAGTAACTTATCACTGTCACAGCTACGCTACTCAGTTCACACAAAGGAGAGTAGCTTATCACTGTCACAGCTACGCTACTCAGTTCACACAAAGGAGAGTAACTTATCACTGTCACAGCTACGCTACTCAGTTCACACAAAGGAGAGTAACTTATCACTGTCACAGCTACGCTACTCAGTTCACACAAAGGAGAGTAACTTATCACTGTCACAGCTACGCTACTCAGTTCACACAAAGGAGAGTAACGTATCACTGTCACAGCTACGCTACTCAGTTCACACAAAGGAGAGTAACTTATCACTGTCACAGCTACGCTACTCAGTTCACACAAAGGAGAGTAACTTATCACTGTCACAGCTACACTACTCAGTTCACACAAAGGAGAGTAACTTATCACTGTCACAGCTACACTACTCAGTTCACACAAAGGAGAGTAACTTATCACTGTCACAGCTACACTACTCAGTTCACACAAAGGAGAGTAACTTATCACTGTCACAGCTACACTACTCAGTTCACACAAAGGAGAGTAACTTAGCACTGTCACAGCTACACTACTCAGTTCACACAAAGGAGAGTAACTTATCACTGGCACAGCTACACTACTCAGTTCACACAAAGGAGAGTAACTTATCACTGTCACAGCTACACTACTCAGTTCACACAAAGGAGAGTAACTTATCACTGTCACAGCTACACTACTCAGTTCACACACAAAGGAGAGTAACTTATCACTGTCACAGCTACGCTACTCAGTTCACACAAAGGAGAGTAACTTAGCACTGTCACAGCTACACTACTCAGTTCACACAAAGGAGAGTAACTTATCACTGTCACAGCTACACTACTCAGTTCACACAAAGGAGAGTAACTTATCACTGTCACAGCTACACTACTCAGTTCACACAAAGGAGAGTAACTTATCACTGTCACAGCTACGCTACTCAGTTCACACAAAGGAGAGTAGCTTATCACTGTCACAGCTACGCTACTCAGTTCACACAAAGGAGAGTAGCTTATCACTGTCACAGCTACGCTACTCAGTTCACACAAAGGAGAGTAGCTTATCACTGTCACAGCTACGCTACTCAGTTCACACAAAGGAGAGTAACTTATCACTGTCACAGCTACGCTACTCAGTTCACACAAAGGAGAGTAACTTATCACTGTCACAGCTACGCTACTCAGTTCACACAAAGGAGAGTAACTTATCACTGTCAGCAGCTACGCTACTCAGTTCACACAAAGGAGAGTAACTTATCACTGTCACAGCTACGCTACTCAGTTCACACAAAGGAGAGTAACTTATCACTGTCACAGCTACACTACTCAGTTCACACAAAGGAGAGTAACTTAGCACTGTCACAGCTACACTACTCAGTTCACACAAAGGAGAGTAACTTAGCACTGTCACAGCTACACTACTCAGTTCACACAAAGGAGAGTAACTTATCACTGTCACAGCTACACTACTCAGTTCACACAAAGGAGAGTAACTTATCACTGTCACAGCTACACTACTCAGTTCACACAAAGGAGAGTAACTTAGCACACTGTCACAGCTACACTACTCAGTTCACACAAAGGAGAGTAACTTATCACTGTCACAGCTACACTACTCAGTTCACACAAAGGAGAGTAACTTATCACTGTCACAGCTACGCTACTCAGTTCACACAAAGGAGAGTAACTTATCACTGTCACAGCTATGCTACTCAGTTCACACAAAGGCGAGTAACTTATCACTGTCACAGCTACACTACTCAGTTCACACAAAGGAGAGTAACTTATCACTGTCACAGCTACACTACTCAGTTCACACAAAGGAGAGTAACTTAGCACTGTCACAGCTACACTACTCAGTTCACACAAAGGAGAGAGAGGCAGAGACAGAGACCGGCAGACTCCTACATTTCCTCAGTGAAAACAATGTACTGAGCAAGTGTCAAATTGGCTTTTTACCAAATTACCGTACGACAGACCACGTATTCACCCTGCACACCCTAATTGACAAACAAACAAACCAAAACAAAATCAAAGTCTTCTCATGCTTTGTTGATTTCAAAAAAAGCGTTTGATTCAATTTGGCATGAGGGTCTGCTATACAAATTGATGGAAAGTTGGGGGGAAAACATAAGACATTATGAAATCCATGTACACAAACAAGAAGGGTGCAGTTAACATTCGTAATAAAAACACACATTTCTTTCCACAGGTCCGGGGGGTGAGACACGGATACAGCTTGATCCCCACCCTCTTCAACATACAGTACCAGTCACATATATCCCTCAGATTACAGCGATCCACAAAAATTGCGAAGACAAACCCAATTTTGATAAACTCCCTTATCTACTGGGTGAAATACCACAGTGTGCCATCACAGCTGCAAGATTTGTGACCTGTTGCCACAAGAAAAGAGCAACCAGTGAACACCAATGTAAATAAAACCCATATTTATGTTTATTTATTTAGCACATTGTTACAACACTGTATATAGAAATAATATGACATTTGAAATGTCTTTATTCTTTTGGAACTTCTGAGTGTAATGTTTACTGTTAATGTGTATTGTTTATTTCACTTTAGTTTATTATCTATTTTACTTGCTTTGACAACGTTAACATACGTTTCCCATGCCAATAAAGACCATACATTGAATTGAGAGAGAGAGAGAGAGAGAGTGGGGAAGAGTGAGAGAGGGGGGGGGGGGGGGGAGAGAGGGGAAGAGAGAGAGGGGAAGAGAGAGACAGAGACAGTGTGTGTCTTCCTAATGTATATTGGCTGAGTTAGTGTTTGTGCACTTTGATCAGAATAAATCCTAATTTATGACCGCTGCACCACTTCTCTGACCCCTGACCCCCTTGACTTGAACTGTGACACTCTCAGTGATTGGTTGTGTGGGGCGGTAGGCTGTGTTGACGTCATCGCCCTGGTAACTAGGTTACCCGTCACTTAATAACCCCTTCCACTTCCACAGAGATGGAAAGACCTGCACACACCTTAATTATATATGACTGTGTGTGTTTGTGTGTCTGCGTGCCTCTGTGTGTGTGTGTGTGTGTGTGTGTGTGTGTGTGTGTGTGTGTGTGTGTGTGTGTGTGTGTGTGTGTGTGTGTGTGTGTGTGTGTGTGTGTGTGTGTGTCTGTGTGTGTGTGTGTGTGTTTGTTTGTTTGTTTGTTTGTTTGTGTGTGTGTGTGTGTGTGTGTGTGAGAGAGAGATGGGTCGGGATAATTAGGGGTGGTAGTTTACAGTGTGTGTAAAACCATCAGCATCACCCCACTCTCTATATTATTCTCATCTCACTAATGGAGTGCTGGGGGGAGGGAGAAATAAAGGGAGACAGGAAGAAAGGAATGAGAGAGAGAGAGACAGAGAGAGAGAGAGAGAGAGAGACAGAGACAGAGACAGAGACAGAGAGAGAGACAGAGAGAGAGACAGAGACAGAGACAGAGACAGAGAGAGACAGAGACAGAGAGAGACAGAGAGAGAGAGAGAGAGAGAGAGAGAGAGAGACAGAGAGAGAGACAGAGACAGAGAGAGACAGAGAGAGAGAGAGAGAGAGAGAGAGAGAGAGAGAGAGAGAGAGAGAGAGAGAGAGAGAGAGAGAGAGAGAGAGAGAGAGAGACAGAGACAGAGAGAGAGAGAGAGAGAGAGAGAGAGAGAGAGAGAGAGACAGAGAGAGAGAGAGAGAGAGAGAGAGAGAGAGAGAGAGAGAGAGAGAGAGAGAGAGAGAGAGAGAGAGAGAGAGAGAGAGAGAGAGAGAAATTGGATGAGTCTTGATTCACCTCATCATCCCAGTTCTGCTGTTGTTATAAACATAATCTTGGTTAACCCAGAACATCATATTGGTTAACCCAGAACATCATCTTGGTTACCCCAGAACATCATCTTGGTTACCCCAGAACATCATCTTGGTTACCCCAGAACATCATCTTGGTTACCCCAGAACATCATCTTGGTTAACCCAGAACATCATCTTGGTTACCCCAGAACATCATCTTGGTTACCCCAGAACATAATCTTGGTTACCCCAGAACATCATCTTGGTTACCCCAGAACATAATCTTGGTTACCCCAGAACATCATCTTGGTTAACCCAGAACATCATATTGGTTACCCCAGAACATCATATTGGTTACCCCAGAACATCATCTTGGTTACCCCAGAACATCATCTTGGTTAACCCAGAACATCATCTTGGTTAACCCAGAACATCATCTTGGTTACCCCAGAACATCATCTTGGTTACCCCAGAACATAATCTTGGTTAACCCAGAACATCATCTTGGTTATCCCAGAACATCATCTTGGTTACCCCAGAACATCATCTTGGTCAACCCAGAACATCATCTTGGTTATACCCAGAACATCATCTTGGTTACCCCAGAACATCATCTTGGTTATACCCAGAACATCATCTTGGTTATACCCAGAACATCATCTTGGTTACCCCAGAACATCATCTTGGTTACCCCAGAACATCATCTTGGTTACCCCAGAACTAAAGCCTGTGTAGTTGGTAATCTGCTTGATGAAGTTCTGGGTCCATCCATGTTAAGAGAGGTGTTAGAGTGAGGAGCACTAGAAAAACGATAACACCTGCAAAATCGTGATTTGTCCAAATAACCAAATAACCCAAACACCGGAACTACTGCATTCCTTCCCGACAGATTCTACCGTACCAGTTATGTTTAGATCTGTCCTTCGCCCCAGTCTGAGGTCCTGAGCGCTCTGGAGCAGGTTTTCATCAAGGATCTTTCTGTACTTTGCTCCGTTCATCTTTGCCTCGATTCTGGTTAATCTCCCAGTTCCTGCTGCTGAAAAACACCCCCACAGCATGATGCTGCCACCACCATGCTTCACCGTAGGGATGGTGCCAGGTTTCCTCCAAATGTGACGCTTGGCATTCAGGCCAAAGAATTTAATCTTGGTTTCATCAGAACAGAGAATCTTGTTTCTCATGGTCTGAGAGTCCTTTAGGTGCCTTTTGGCAAACTCAAATCAAATCTAATCAAATGTTATTTGCCACATGCGCCGAATACAACAGGTGCAGACCTTACCGTGAAATGCTTACTGTGATGAGTGTGATGAAAGGAGTCAGGCGCAGGAGGGTAATCACCGAATACAGAGTTTATTCCTTCGTTGACACATAAATGCGCTCCAATAGCGATCAACGAAACAGGCACAGGGGAAACTATCCTCCCTGGCAAATACACTGTAACAGATATCCAACAATACACAGGCACAGGGGAAAATCTACCCTGGCAACACAATGTTACGAGTAGCTCCACCGAGCTACCCTACTCTCACAATAAACAATCACCCACAAGTACAAGGGGGGCCAGAGGGAACACTTATACACGGACTAATGAGGGGATTGGAACCAGGTGTGTGTGATTTTGACAAGACAAGACAAATGTGATGATGATTGGGGGCGGCAGTGGTTAGAAGGCCGGTGACGACAAACGCCGAAGCCTGCCCCGAACAAGGAGGGGGAGGCAGGAGGGGGAGGCAGGAGGGGGAGGCAGCCTCGGCCGAAGTCGTGACACTTACTTACAAGCCCTTAACCAACAATGCAGTTTTAAGAAAAAAAGTGTTAAGTAAAAAATAGATGCATAAAAAATTAAAGTAACAAATAATTAAAGAGCAGCAGTAAAAGCAGAGAGGCTATATACAGTAGCTCCAATAGCAGACCGGTACAGAGTCAATGGGAAATAACGGGAGGCTATATACAGGGGGTACGGTACAGGCTATATACAACCGGTACAGAGACAATGGGAAATAACAGTAGGGAGGCTATATACAGGGGGTACCGGTATACGGATACAGGGGGTAGTACGGTACAGAGTCAATGGGAAATAACAGTAGGGAGGCTATATACAGGGGGGTACCGGTACAGAGTCAATGGAAATAACAGTAGGGAGGCTATATACAGGGGGTACCGGTACAGAGTCTACACAGGGGGGCTATATACAGGGGTACCGGTACAGAGTCAATGGGAAAATAACAGTAGGGACATATACAGGGGGGGGGTACCGGTACAGAGTCAATGGGAAATAACAGTAGGGAGGCTATATACAGGGGGGTACCAGTACAGAGTCAATGGGAAATAACAGTAGGGAGGCTATATACAGGGGGTACCGGTACAGAGCAATGGGAAATAACAGTAGGGAGGCTATATACAGGGGGGGTACCAACAGAGTCAATGGGAAATAACAGTAGGGAGGCTATATACAGGGGGTACAGTCAATGTGAAATAACAGTAGAGAGGCTATATACAGGTACAGGTACCAGTATCAATGGGAAATAACAGTAGGGAGGCTATATACAGGGGGGTACCAGTACAGAGTCAATGGGAAATAACAGTAGGGAGGCTATATACAGGGGGGTACCAGTACAGAGTCAATGGGAAATAACAGTAGGGAGGCTATATACAGGGGGGTACCGGTACAGAGTCAATGGGAAATAACAGTAGGGAGGCTATATACAGGGGGGGTACCAGTACAGAGTCAATGGGAAATAACAGTAGGGAGGCTATATACAGGGGGGGTACCGGTACAGAGTCAATGGGAAATAACAGTAGGGAGGCTATATACACAGTACAGAGTCAATGGGAAATAACAGTAGGGAGGCTATATACAGGGATATGGGACAGTGTGGAGGTATATGACAGGGGGTACCGGTACAGAGTCAATGTGAAAATAACAGTAGAGAGGCTATATACAGGGGGTACCGGCGGTACAGAGTCAATGGGAAAATAACAGTAGGGAGGCTATATACAGGGGGGTACCGGTACAGAGTCAATGCCGAAATAACCTAGGGAGGCTATATACAGGGGGGTACCGACAGAGTCAATGGGAGGAACAGTAGGGAGGCTATATACAGGGGGGGGGTACAGAGTCAGGCAATGTGAGTAGGGGAGGCTATATACAGGGGGGTACCGGTACAGAGTCAATGGGAAATAACAGTAGGGAGGCTACATACAGGGGGTACCAGTACAGAGTCATGGGAAATAACAGTAGGGAGGCTAATACAGGGGGTACCGGTAAAGAGTCAATGAGGAATAAATAGTAGAGAGGCTATATACAGGGGGGTACCATTACAGAGTCAATGGGAAATAACAGTAGGGAGGCTATATACAGGGGGGGTACCAGTACAGAGTCAATGGGAAATAACAGTAGTGAGGCTATATACAGGGGGGGTACCGGTACAGAGTCAATGGGAAATAACAGTAGGGAGGCTATATACAGGGGGTACCGGTACAGAGTCAATGGAAATAACAGTAGGGAGGCTATATACAGGGGGGTACCAGTACAGAGTCAATGGGAAATAACAGTAGGGAGGCTATATACAGGGGGGGGGTACCGTACAGAGTCAATGGGAAATAACAGTAGGGAGGCTATATACAGGGGGTACCGGGTACAGAGTCAATGGGAAATAACAGTAGGGAGGCTATATACAGGGGGTACCGGTACAGAGTCAATGGGAAATAACAGTAGGGAGGCTATATACAGGGGGGTACAGAGTACCGGTAACAGAGTCAATGGGAAATAACAGTAGGGAGGCTATATACAGGGGGTACCGGTACAGAGTCAATGGGAAATAACAGTAGGGAGGCTATATACAGGGGGGGTACCGAGTACAGAGTCAATGTACGGGGGCACTGGCTAGTCGAGGTAATTGAGGTAATATGTACATGTGGGTAGAGTTAAAGTGACTATGCATAAATAATTAACAGAGTAGCAGCAGCGTAAAAGAGGGGGTGGGGTGAGGTGGGGTGGTGGGGACAATGCAAATAGTCTGGGTAGCCATGATTAGCTGTTCAGGAGTCTTATGGCTTGGGGGTAGCAGCTGTTGAGAAGCCTTTTGGACCTAGACTTTGCACTCCGGTACCGCTTGCCGTTTGGTAGCAGAGAGAAAAGTCTATGACTAGGGTGGGGTGGCTGGAGTCTTTGGCAATTTTTAGGGCCTTCCTCTGACACCGCCTGGTATAGAGGTCAGGGATGGCAGGAAGCTTGGCCCCAGTGATGTACTGGACCATATGCACTACCCTCTGTAGTGCCTTGCGGTCGGAGGCCGAGCAGTTGCCATACCAGGCGGTGATGCAACCAGTCAGGATGCTCTCGATGGTGCAGCTGTAGAACGTTTTGAGGATCTGAGAACCCATGCCAAATATTTTCAGTCTCCTGAGGGGGAATAGGCTTTGTCGTGCCCTCTTCACGACTGTCTTGGTGTGTTTGGACCATGATAGTTTGTTGGTGATGTGGACACCATGGAACTTGAAGCTCTCAACCTGTTCCACTACAGCTCCGTCGATGAGAATGGGGGCGTGCTCGGTCCTCTATTTTTCCCTGTAGTCCACAATCATCTCCTTTGTCTTGATCACGTTGAGGGAGAGGTTGTTGTCCTGGCACCACACGGCCAGGTCTCTGACCTCCTCCCTATAGGCTGTCTCATCGTTGTCGGTGATCAGGCCTACCACTGTTGTGTCATCGGCAAACGTAATGATGGTGTTGGAGTCGTGCCTGGCCATGCAGTCATGGGTGAACAGAGAGTACAGGAGGGGACTGAGCATGCACCCCTGAGGGGCCCCCGTGTTGACGATCAGCGTGGCAGATGTGTTGTTACCTACCCTTACCACCTTGGGGCGGCCCGTCAGGAAGTCCAGGATCCAGTTGCAGAGGGAGGTGTTTAGTCCCAGGGTCCTTAGATTAGTGATGAGCTTTGAGGGCACTATGGTGTTGAATGCTGAGCTGTAGTCAAAAAATGGCATTCTCACGTAGGTGTTCCTCTTGTCCAGGTGGGAAAGGGCAGTGTGGAGTGCAATAGAGATTGCATCATCTGTGGATCTGTTGGGGCAGTATGCAAATTGGAGTGGGTCTAGGGTTTCTGGGATAATGGTGTTGATGTGAACCATGACCAGCCTTTCAAAGCACTTCAGGGCTACAGACGTGAGTGCTATGGGTCGGTAGTCATTTAGGCAGGTTATCTTAGTGTTCTTGGGCACAGGGACTATGGTGGTCTGCTAGAAACATGTTGGTATTACAGACTCAGTCAGGGACATGTTGAAAACGTCAGTGAAGACACTTGCCAGTTCGTCAGCGCATGCTCGGAGTACACGTCCTGGTAATCTGTCTGGCCCTGCGGCCTTGTGAATGTTGACCTGCTTAAAAGTCTTACTCACATTGGCTACGGAGAGCGTGATCACATAGTCATCCAGAACAGCTGATGCTCTCATGCATGTTTCAGTGTTGTTTGCCTCAAAGCGAGCATAGAAGTGATTTAGCTCATCTGGTAAGCTTGTGTCACTGGGCAGCTCGCGGCTGTGCTTCCCTTTGTAGTTATTGTAATAGTTTGCAAGCCCTGCCACATCCGTCGAGCGTCAGAGCCGGTGTAGTACGATTAAATCTTAGTCCTGTATTGACTCTTTGCTTGTTTGATGGTTTGTCGGAGGGCATAGCGGGATTTATTATAAGCGTCCGGGTTAGAGTCCCGCTCCTTGAAAGCGGCAGCTCTACCCTTTAGCTCAGTGCGGATGTTGCCTGTAATCCATGGCTTCTGGTTGGGGTATGTACGTACGGTCACTGTGGGGACGACGTCATCGATGCACTTATTGATGAAGCCAGTGACTGATGTGGTGTACTCCTCAATGCCATCGGAAGAATCCCGGAACATATTCCAGTCTGTGCTAGCAAAACAGTCCTGCCTCTGGATGAGCATTTTCCTGTTTGCTTATGGCCTTATACAGCTCATTGAGTGCAATCTTAGTGCCAGCATCGGTTTGTGGTGGTAAATAGACAGCTACAAAAAATATAGAAGAAAACTCTCTTGATAAATAGTGTTGTCTACAGCTTATCATGAGATACTCTACCTCAGGCGAGCAAAACCTTGAGACTTCCTTAGTATTAGATTTCACCAGCTGTTGTTTACAAATATACACAGACCGCCACCCCTTGTCTTACCCCTTGAGTCAGCCATTCTATCCTGCCGATGTAGCGTATATCCCGCCAGCTGTATGTTATCCATGTCGTCGTTCAGCCACGACTCGGTGAAACATAAGATATTACAGTTTTTAATGTCCCGTTGGTAGGATATCCTTGATCTTAGGTCATCCATTTTGTTTTCCAATGATTGTACGTTGGCTAATAGGATTGATGGAAGAGGCAGATTACTTGCTCGCGGTCGGATCTTTACAAGGCACCCCAACCTACGTCCACGATATCTCCGCCTCTTTCTCATGCGAATGACGGTGTCTAGATGGAATTTGTATTTGTTGTCCTGGCAACTGGACCTTTTTTGGAACACCATTATTTTTGTCTTACTGAGATTTACTGTCAGGGCCCAGGTCTGACAGAATCTGTGCAGAAGATCTAGGTGCTGCTGTAGGCCCTCCTTGGTTGGGGACAGAAGCACCAGATCATCAGCAAACAGAAGACATTTGACTTCAGATTCTAGTAGGGTGAGGCCGGGTGCTGCTGACTGTTCTAGTGCCCTCGCCAATTCGTTGATATATATGTTGAAGAAGGTGGGGCTTAAGCTGCATCCCTGTCTCACCCCACAGCCCTGTGGAAAGAAATGTGTGATATTTGCCCATTTTAACCGCATACTTGTTGTTTGTGTACATGGATTTTATAATCGTCGTATGTTTTCCCCCAACACCGCTTTCCATCAATTTGTATAGCAGACCCTCATGCCAAATTCAGTCAAACGCTTTTTTTGAAATCAACAAAGCATGAGAAGACTTTGCCTTTGTTTTGGTTTGTTTGTTTGTCAATTAGGGTGTGCAGGGTGAATACGTGGTCTGTCGTACGGTAATTTGGTAAAAAGCCAATTTGACATTTGCTCAGTACATTGTTTTCACTGAGGAAATGTATGTCTGCTGTTAATGATAATGCTGAGAATTTTCCCAAGGTTGCTGTTGACGCATATCCCACGGTAGTTATTGGAGTCAAATTTGTCTCCACTTTTGTGGATTGGGGTGATCAGTCCTTGGTTCCTCTACATTTGTCATATTCTAACATTATAATATTCCAATATTCTAACATTATAATATTCTAACATTCTAACATTCTAATATTCTAACATTCTAATATTATAATATTCTAACATTCTAATATTCTAACATTCTAACACTAATATTCTAACATTCTAACATTCTAATATTCTAACACTCTAATATTCTAACATTCTAACACTCTAATATTCTAACACTCTAACATTCTAACACTCTAACATTCTAATATTCTAACATTCTAACATTCTAATATTCTAACACTCTAATTCTAACACATTCTAACATTCTAATATTCTAACACTCTAATATTCTAACACTCTAATATTCTAACATTCTAATATTCTAACATTCTAACATTCTAATATAACAATTCTAACATTCTAACATTCTAACATTCTAACACTAATATTCTAACATTCTAACATTTCTAACATTCTAACACTAATATTCTAACACTCTAATATTCTAACATTCTAACATCTAATATTCTAACATTAATATTCTAACATTCTAAAATTCTAACATTCTAACATTCTAACATTCTAACATTCTAACATTCTAACATTCTAACATTCTAACATTCTAACATTCTAACATTCTAACATTCTAATATTCTAACATTAACAATCTAACATTCTAATATTCTAATATTCTAACATTCTAATATTCTAATATTCTAATATTCTAACTAATATTCTAACACTAATCTAACATTCTAATATTCTAACATTCTAATATTCTAATATTCTAATATTCTAACACTAATATTCTAACATTCTAATATTCTAACATTCTAACATTCTAACATTCTAACATTCTAACATTCTAACATTCTAACATTCTAACATTCTAACATTCTAACATTCTAACATTCTAATATTCTAACATTCTAACATTCTAACATTCTAATATTCTTCCTCAGTGACTTCTTCTTCCTCCATCTCTTCTGCCCTCTCTTCTCTTCAGGGGGATCAGTTCAGCCAGGCTCAGAGATAAGAGGCACTGCTCAGAGGACACACACACACACACACACACACACACACACACACACACACTAACACACTAACTAACACAATATTCACACACACACACTATATCACACACACACACACTAACACACGCACACACACCCTTCTAAACATAGTGATCTAACCATTCTGACCTCGTTAGTGTAATGGACACCAATGATCCCCATTCTCCTCCTTTCATTCCCTTTCTAACATCTCCTCCTAACGTCCACTCCTTCCCCTCCTCCTTTCCTCCCTTTCTTCCTCCTCCCTCGTCCACTCCTTCCCCTCCTTTCCTCTCCTCCCTCCTTTCCTCCCTTCTCCCTTTCTAACCTCTCTTCTATTCTCCTCCTGCAGTGAACAACACATCCAGGAATATTCTAACTTGTAAACCACACGGAGGAGGGACGTATTTTCTCCTAAAAAAGTGGTCTTTTATGTCTTCCATTTCCTAATAATTGCTCCACAGTTGATTTCTTCAAACCAAGCTTCTTACATATTGCAGATTCAGTCTTCCTCAGTGACTGGAGTTCAGGTCTACAATTTTCTGTTTCTGGTTCTCCTTTGACAGCTCTTTCAGTCTTGGCCATAGCTCAGAGTTTGGAGTGTGACTGTTCAGGTTTGTGGACAGGTTCTTCCTGATAACAAGTTCAAACACCTGCCATTAATACAGGTAACGAGTGTGAGGACAGAGGAGTTAGTCTAATGGACACCATGAAGTTACAGGTCCTCCAGAAATCTGCTTCTTTGTAGGTGACCAAATACTTATTTTCCACCATCCTTAAATTCCCTACAATGTCCACTTTTCTGGATTTTTTTTCTCAATTCCTCCTGTCATAGTTCCCCTCCTTTCCTCTCCTCCCTCCTTTCCTCCCTTTCCTCCTCCTCCCTTTCCTCCACCTATCTTCTCCTCTCCTCCCTGCAGTGGACAACACATCCAGGAAACAAGATAACTATGTAAACCACACGGAGGAGGGACGTGTTTTCTCTACACCTGAGGCCCCTCCCTCAGCACGCTGCTTCTTTTGAGGCATCATTTCGTCTGGTTGGAAGCCCTGCAGTGACCCCTCCCCCACACACACACCCCTCCCGGGCTGTGACCAATGATAGATGTGTATTCACTAGATGACTGACGGGGGGGGGGGGGGGGGGCGCTGTTTCTGAAGTCACCGTCCCCCATTATAATATTCCTCATAAGAATTAATGGGAATCTACAGTATTTCAATGTAATGTTTCAAGGAGAAAATACATGCATTTAAGTATTTATTTGTTGTAGTGACTGCAACATATATTTTACATTTACATTTTAGTCATTTAGCAGACGCTCTTATCCAGAGCGACTTACAGGAGCAATTAGAGTTAAGTGGCTTGCTCAAGGGCACAGACAGATTTTTCACCTAGTCGGCTCGGGGGGATTAGAACCAGCGACCTTCCGGTTACTGGCACAACGCTCTTAACCACTAAAGCTACCTGCCTACCCCATTCCATTTGTATTGAGAAATGATTGGTTTCTGTTCAGTTCATACAATACTATGTATTGTTTAAAAGCTGTTAAAAAAATTAATAAAGTATGTATTACAATGAACAAAAAAAAAAGTATTTATCTTCCAGAACCTGTAGCTGTTGATCACCTCTCTACACCTCAAAGCAACACGATGTCGATTAACTGTGACGTAAAGCTGGAGAAGTTAATGCATTGATCCCATAATAACGTCTTTCAGATCAATCAGATGTAAAGTTACTCCCCTCATGAAGACGGTAAAAATAAATTACACAATAGAGTCAAGATCAATAAATGACTCTTGGGACAATAAACCTGGGAACTGGTTCATAGACTGTAAAAAACAACAACACTGGGTTCACCGGTGGCCTATTGTATACAACATTTCATTTAGTACTAGTCTGGTAACATTCATTGTCAATGGCCAGTATTTGCTCAACAGTTGTGAAGGATTGTTAGAACGTCCAGAAGATACTGTTAGAACTTTAGAATGTTAGAACTTCCAGAACATATTATACAGCAGTTAGCAGAATCACCACTTCATCCTTGCTCCAAACCTCTTAGACGTAAAGTGCCCCCTGTTTTTGGTGACCTGCGTGGTTCTGGTACCGCTTCCGATCCTGAAATGTTTGCTTACAGATCGATCTGTGGACACCGTAGATTGAAATGGCTTGCACTGGGGCGGTAGCCCTGATTTCTCACGGACACGGGAGCGTGTCTCTTCCGCCTGTGTGTGAAGCAGGATGTGAACTCTGACACCACATGAAGCTGGGATGTCCTTCCTACCATTTCATTCACTCTTCTGACTGTCTATATAAACTCCTGGCTGAACCCTAGGTCATAGGTCACAGCCACTAACAACGCATACGACTGGAATACTTACGTCGTAGCGCAGCAGGAGAGAGTGGTTCCGGAATACTTACATCGTAGCGCAGCAGGAGAGAGTGGTTCCGGAATACTTACATCGTAGCGCAGCAGGAGAGAGTGGTTCCGGAATACTTACATCGTAGCGCAGCAGGAGAGAGTGGTTCCGGAATACTTACATCGTAGCGCAGCAGGAGAGAGTGGTTCCGGAATACTTACATCGTAGCGCAGCAGGAGGAGAGAGTGGTTCCGGAATACTTACATCGTAGCGCAGCAGGAGAGAGTGGTTCCGGAATACTTACATCGTAGCGCAGCAGGAGAGAGTGGTTCCGGAATACTTACATCGTAGCGCAGCAGGAGAGAGTGGTTCCGGAATACTTACATCGAGAGCAGGAGAGAGTGGTTCCGGAATACTTACATCGTAGCGCAGCAGGAGAGAGAGTGGTTCCGGAATACTTACATCGTAGCGCAGCAGGAGAGAGAGAGTGGCGCAGCAGGAGAGAGTTTCCGGAATACTTACATCGTAGCGCAGCAGGAGAGAGTGGTTCCGGAATACTTACATCGTAGCGCAGCAGGAGAGAGTGGTTCCGGAATACTTACATCGTAGCGCAGCAGGAGAGAGTGGTTCCGGAATACTTACATCGTAGCGCAGCAGGAGAGAGTGGTTCCGGAATACTTACATCGTAGTGCAGCAGGAAAGAGAACACTTTCTGTTTGTCATAGTTAATTCATTAATATGAGACGGAAGGTGAGTTCCTAATGCATTTCGGGATCCAGGCTAGAGCTCTGTGA
>CM072232.1:52810749-52838249 GCA_036851935.1 Coregonus suidteri | reverse complement strand
AGGGTGCATTCTCAGAGCAGATCAGCTGGCAGGCACAAGGCCGCAGGGCTGGACGGTATTCCAGGGTGCATTCTCAGAGCAGATCAGCTGGCAGTCACAAGGCCGCAGGGCTGGACGGTATTCCAGGGTGCATTCTCAGAGCAGATCAGCTGGCAGTCACAAGGCCGCAGGGCTGGACGGTATTCCAGGGGGCGGTATTCCAGGCATATTCACGGTGATTTTCAACCTCTCCTTGTCCCAGTCTGTTTTAAAGACAGTCGTTCCCGACCTTTTTCGATCACTGTACCACCAACTGAAATTTTGCTCTGCCCGGAGTACCCCTGAAGAACCCCCTCATGTGCATTTTACCAGTAAGCCTTTGGTCTCATGAGTCTTCTCAAGTACCCCCTGTGGATAGGCCAAGTACCCCCTGTGGATAGGCCAAGTACCCCCTGTGGATAGGCCAAGTACCCCCTATGGATAGGCCAAGTACCCCCTGTGGATAGGCCAAGTACCCCCTATGGATAGGCCAAGTACCCCCTGGGGTCCTAGTACCCCTGGTTGGGAACCACTGTTTTAAGATGACCACCATCCTTCCTGTTCCCGAGAACTCTAAGGCTTCATGCCACAATGACTACCGCCCTGTAGCGCTCACATCTGACATCATGAAGTGCTTTGAAAAGGCTAATCTTGATGGTTGTACAGTCGTCTCAAATACAACTGCGAAGGACCTCGGCGTTACTCTGGACCCTGATCTCCTCTTTTGACGAACGTATCAAGAATGTTTCAAGGACAGCTTTTTTCCCCATCTTCGTGACATTGCAAAAATCAGAAACTCTTTTGTCCAAAAATGATGCAGGAAAGCTAATCCATGCTTTTGTCACTTCTAGATTAGACTACTGACCCTATTACGGGGGGCTGAGTCACTGGCTTACTAGCGCTCTTCCGTGCCGTCCCCTAGGAGGGGTGCGTCACTTGAGTGGGTTGAGTCACAGACGTGATCTTCCTGTCCGGTTTGTTGCCCCCCTCGGGCTCGTGCAGTGGAGGAGATCTTCGTGGGCTATACTCAGCCTTGTCTCAGGGTAGTAGGTTGGTGGTCTGTTGATATCCCTCTAGTGGTGTGGGGGCTGTGCTTTGGCAAAGTGGGTGTTTTTTTTATTTTTTTTGTTTTTTTATTTCACCTTTATTTAACCAGGTAAGCCAGTTGAGAACAAGTTCTCATTTACAACTGCGACCTGGCCAAGATAAAGCAAAGCAGTGCGATAAAAACAACACAGAGTTACATATGGGGTAAAAAACATAAAGTCAAAAATACAACAGAAAATATATATACAGTGTGTGCAAATGTAGCAAGTTATGGAGGTAAGGCAATAAATAGGCTATAGTGCAAAATAATTACAATAGTATTAACACTGGAATGCTAGATGTGCAAGAGATTATGTGCAAATAGAGATACTGGGGTGCAAAAGAGCAAAAATAAATAACAATATAGGGATGAGGTAGTTGGGTGGGCTAATTTCAGATGGGCTGTGTACAGGTGCAGTGATCGGTAAGGTGCTCTGACAACTGATGCTTAAAGTTAGTGAGGGAGATAAGAGTCTCCAGCTTCAGAGATTTTTGCAATTCGTTCCAGTCATTGGCAGCAGAGAACTGGAAGGAATGGCGGCCAAAGGAGGTGTTGGCTTTGGGAATGACCAGTGAGATATACCTGCTGGAGCGCAGACTACGAGTGGTTGCTGCTATGGTGACCAATGAGCTAAGATAAGGCGGGGATTTGCCTAGCAGTGATTTATAGATGGCCTGGAGCCAGTGGGTTTGACGACGAACATGTAGAGGGGACCAGCCAACAAGAGCGTACAGGTCACAGTGGTGGGTAGCGTATGGGGCTTTGGAGACAAAACGGATGGCACTGTGATAGACTACATCCAATTTGCTGAGTAGAGTGTTGGAGGCTATTTTGTAAATGACATCGCCGAAGTCAAGGATCGGTAGGATAGTCAGTTTTACGAGGGCATGTTTGGCAGCATGAGTGAAGGAGGCTTTGTTGCGAAATAGGAAGCCGATTCTAGATTTAACTTTGGATTGGAGATTCTTTATGTGAGTCTGGAAGGAGAGTGTTTACAGTCTAACCAGACACCTAGGTATTTGTAGTTGTCCACATACTCTAGGTCAGACCCGTCGAGAGTGGTGATTCTAGTCGGGTGGGCGGGTGCCAGCAGCGTTCGATTGAAAAGCATGCATTTAGTTTTACTAGTGTTTAAGAGCAGTTGGAGTCTACTGAAGGAGTTTTGTATGGCATTGAAGCTCGTTTGGAGGTTTGTTAACACAGTGTCCAATGAAGGGCCAGATGTATACAAAATGGTGTCGTCTGCATAGAGGTGGATCTGAGCGTCACCAGCAGCAAGAGCGACATCATTGATATACACGGAGAAAAGTGTCGGCCCAAGAATTGAACCCTGTGGCACCCCCATAGAGACTGCCATAGGTCCAGACAACAGGCCCTCCGATTTGACACACTGAACTTTGTCTGAGAAGTAGTTGGTGAACCAGGCGAGGCAGTCATTTGAGAAACCAAGGCTATTTAGTCTGCCAATAAGAATGCGGTGGTTGACAGAGTCGAAAGCCTTGGCCAGGTCGATGAAGACGGCTGCACAGTACTGTCTATTATCAATTGCGGTTATAATATCGTTTAGGACCTTGAGCGTGGCTGAAGTGCACCCATGACCAGCTCGGAAACCGGATTGCATAGCGGAGAAGGTACGGTGGTATTCGAAGTGGTCGGTGATCTGTTTGTTAACTTGGCTTTGAAATACTTTCGAAAGGCAGGGCAGGATGGATATAGGTCTGTAGCAGTTTGGATCTAGAGTGTCACCCCCTTTGAAGAGGGGGATGACCGCGGCAGCTTTCCAATCTCTGGGGATCTCAGACGTTATGAAAGAGAGGTTGAACAGACTAGTAATAGGGGTTGCGACAATTTCGGCGGCTAGTTTTAGAAAGAAAGGGTCCAGATTGTCTAGCCCAGCTGATTTGTAGGGGTCCAGATTTTGCAGCTCTTTCAAAAGAGCTGCCTGGTTGGCCCTGTCCGGGGGTATCGTCGGACGAGGCCACAGTGTCCCCCGACCCACCCCTGTCTCAGTCGCCAGTATCTATGCTGCAATAGTCTATGTGCCGGGGGGCTAAGGTCAGTCTGTCTTATCTGGTGTCCTGTGTGAATTTAAGTATGCTCCCTCTAATTCTCTCTCTCTCCCTCTCTCCCTCCCCTCCCGGAGGACCTGAGCCCTAGGACCATGCCTCAGGACTACCTGGCCTGATGACTCCTGGCTGTCCCCAGTCCACCTGGTCGTGCTGCTGCTCCAGTTTCAACTCTTCTGCCTGCGGCTATGGAACCCTGACCTGTTCACCGGACGTGGTACCTTGTCCCAGACCTGCTGTTTTCAACTCTCTCGCTCTCTACCGCACCTGCTGTCTCGACCTCTGAATGCTCTGCCATGAAATGCCAACTGACATTTACACCTGAGATACTGACCTGTTGCACCCTCTACAACCAATGTGATTATTATTATTTGACCCTGCTGGTCATCTATGAACATTTGAACATCTTGAAGAACAATCTGGCCTTAATGGCCGTGTACTGTTATAATCTCCACCCGGCACAGCCAGAAGGGGACTGACCACCCCTCAGAGCCTGGTTCCTCTCTAGGTTTCATCGTAGGTTCCTGCCTTTCTAGGGAGTTTTTCCCTAGCCACCGTGCTTCTACATCTGCATTGCTGCTGTTTGGGGTTTAAGGCTGGGTTTCTGTATAAGCACTTAGTGACATCTGCTGATGTAAAAAGGGCTTTATAAAATAAAAATGTGATTGATTGATTGATTGATTGATTGATTGATTGCTGTACTCTAACCCTGTAACTACTGCCGTATTCTAACTACTGCTACACCCTAACATTTGATTGAAATTTGATTGATTGATTATCATTATATTATATTTTGTTTTATTGGACATATAAAGAAATACCAATTACAAATTGAACAGTACATCCTTTTATCCCAATAGACTTATTGAAACACCTCCCTCCCCTTAACAAAAGCAGCATACATACATTAAAATATACAATTGGAAATAATATATAAATATACATATGTACATACACAATTTTTTTTTTTTTTTTATATCACAACACACTGTTCCTTCCCTCCCCACACCCTCTCATATCCCCCTGTTGCCCAAAAGGCGACTGTTCAAAAAAATGAAATGAAAGGCCGCCGTCTCAAGAAAAAGTTATCAGTACAACCTCTCAAAGTGTATTTAATTTTTTTTCTAAGTGTAGAAAAAGACATTTGATCTTTCAACAAGGCTGACACACAGTGGGAGGTTTGGAGGATTTCCAAGTAAGCAAGATCTGCCGGCGGGCCATGAGGGAAGCAAAAACGCTACAACGTCTGCTTTACTTTTAGTGAGGAAACAAAGATGGAACTCCAAATATAGCTACCAAAGGACAAGGCTGCAGGTCGATATCTAGATTTTTAGAGAGAGTATTAAAAAAAGGATTCTAATATTCTAACACTCTAATATTCTAACATTCTAATATTCTAATATTCTAACATTCTAACATTCTAACATTCTAACATTCTAATATTCTAACATTCTAACATTCTAACATTCTAATATTCTAAATGACCAAATACTCAGACAGCTTAGAACATGAATAAAACATATGGGTGTGGTCGTGCCGGAGTGATTGAACATCTATCGCGTGTCATTTGTGTGTTGGAGGAAAGTTTTTTATTTGGCGTAGTGAATAACTGTGCAAGACCTTGAACTGAATTAAACTTAACCGAGCACAGTTATCCCTAAGAAGGGCCTCCTCCCACCAACCATCTGTAAGGTCGAGTTCGAGTTCACTACCCCAGGATGTTTGGATTTTGTTTATTGAAGAGGGTTCAGAGGAAAGCATAATGTCATATAATCTAGAAATCAGACGGCAGGGACAAAATGTCTTCTAGCAACGTCTTGGGGGGGGGGGGGGGGGGGGGGGGGGGGGTAGGGGGGGGGGGGGGGATGGGGGGGGCGTTGAGGAAAGATGGGGAAAAAGAGAGCGAACAAAGTTACAGGCCTGAAAATAGCGGAAAATATTAGAATGAGCCAGATGACATTTAGCTACGAGATCATTAAAACTGGCAAACTTCCCCATCTAAAAATACATCTTTGAAACATACCAAAAACTCTCTCTCGCCACAAAACAAAAGCCTGGTCGAGTTTGGAGGGTAAAAATAGGTGGTTGTTACAAATAGGGCTTAGAAGAGAAGCGGCAGAAAGTCTAAAAATTTTTGACGAAAACTGTGTCCGGATCTTCAAAGTAGAGAGCACAATGAGGTTTGAAGGACACAAGGACAGAGGGGGGCAGTAAGAGCCGAAAGGGACTGTGCTTCTAAGTCGGAGCATTACACCAGAACGTCATCTTTTGAATACTGGCTGCCCAATAGTAAAGCAGTACATTTGGAAGTGCCAGTCCTCCATCTTGTCTCCTTCTTTGAAGTATTGCTCTATGTATCCTAGGTGATTTGCTTGCCCAAATAAAATGGCTGATGAGCCTATCCAACTTGGTAAAAAAAAAAAAAGATTTTCGGCAGAAAAATCGGGAAGACATTGAAAAAGGTATAGAAACCTAGGTAAAAAATGTTCATTTTTAACAGATTGGATTCTGCCAGCTAATGAGAGAGGCAGACTATCCCAGCGTTGTAAGTCTGCTTTAACTCCTGTGACTAGACTTGCAGAGTTCGTTTTATGGAGAGTAGCCAGAGAATGTGTTACATTCACACCTAAATAGGAAAGACCAGAGGGCGACAGACGGAAAGGCTGGCCTCCAGGGGGATCTGCTTGGCAAATCGGAAAACATTCACTTTTCTGAATGTTCAATTTGTAACCTGAGAATGATCCAAATGTGTTTAAAATACGCAATAAGTTATCAACACAGTTCACAAGGTTAGGGATATATTATGGTCCTCTGTAGCTCAGCTGGTAGAGCACGGCGCTTGTAACGCCAAGGTAGTGGGTTCGATCCCCGGGACCACCCATACACAAAAAATGTACGCATGACTGTAAGTCGCTTTGGATAAAAGCGTCTGCTAAATGGCATATTATATTATATTATTTATATAATAGTAGATCACCTGCATACAGTAACACTGTGTTCTTCACCGGCTCGGTGGATTCCAGTGATCGATGGTGATCATTTTAAGGCCAAGGAAAGCGGTTCTATGGAGAGAGCAAAAAGGAGTGGGGACACAGGACACCCTTGACGGGTCCCTCTGGAGAGGGGGAAGTATTTTTGAGTGTTGAGAGTTGGTGTGTACGCTAGCCGTAGGAGCAGAATAGAGCAGAGAGTTGGTGTGTACGCTAGCTGTAGGAGCAGAATAGAACAGAGAGTTGGTGTGTACGCTAGCCGTAGGAGCAGAATAGAGCAGAGAGTTGGTGTGTACGCTAGCCGTAGGAGCAGAATAGAGCAGAGAGTTGGTGTGTACGCTAGCCGTAGGAGCAGAATAGAACAGAGAGTTGGTGTGTACGCTAGCCGTAGGAGCAGAATAGAGCAGAGAGTTGGTGTGTACGCTAGCCGTAGGAGCAGAATAGAACAGAGAGTTGGTGTGTACGCTAGCCGTAGGAGCAGAATAGAACAGAGAGTTGGTGTGTACGCTAGCCGTAGGAGCAGAATAGAACAGAGAGTTGGTGTGTACGCTAGCCGTAGGAGCAGAATAGAACAGAGAGTCGGTGTGTACGCTAGCCGTAGTAGCAGAATAGAACAGAGAGTCGGTGTGTACGCTAGCCGTAGGAGCAGAATAGAACAGAGAGTTGGTGTGTACGCTAGCCGTAGGAGCAGAATAGAACAGAGAGTTGGTGTGTACGCTAGCCGTAGGAGCAGAATAGAACAGAGAGTGGTGTGTACGCTAGCCGTAGGAGCAGAATAGAACAGAGAGTTGGTGTGTACGCTAGCCGTAGGAGCAGAATAGAACAGAGAGTTGGTGTGTACGCTAACCGTAGGAGCAGAATAGAACAGAGAGTTGGTGTGTACGCTAGCCGTAGGAGCAGAATAGAACAGAGAGTTGGTGTGTACGCTAGCCGTAGGATTAGAATAGAACAGAGAGTTGGTGTGTACGCTAGCCGTAGGATTAGAATAGAACAGAGAGTTGGTGTGTACGCTAGCCGTAGGAGCAGAATAGAGCAGAGAGTTGGTGTGTACGCTAGCCGTAGGAGCAGAATAGAACAGAGAGTTGGTGTGTACGCTAGCCGTAGGAGCAGAATAGAGCAGAGAGTTGGTGTGTACGCTAGCTGTAGGAGCAGAATAGAACAGAGAGTTGGTGTGTACGCTAGCCGTAGGAGCAGAATAGAGCAGAGAGTTGGTGTGTACGCTAGCCGTAGGAGCAGAATAGAGCAGAGAGTTGGTGTGTACGCTAGCCGTAGGAGCAGAATAGAACAGAGAGTTGGTGTGTACGCTAGCCGTAGGAGCAGAATAGAGCAGAGAGTTGGTGTGTACGCTAGCCGTAGGAGCAGAATAGAACAGAGAGTTGGTGTGTACGCTAGCCGTAGGAGCAGAATAGAACAGAGAGTTGGTGTGTACGCTAGCCGTAGGAGCAGAATAGAACAGAGAGTTGGTGTGTACGCTAGCCGTAGGAGCAGAATAGAACAGAGAGTTGGTGTGTACGCTAGCCGTAGGAGCAGAATAGAACAGAGAGTCGGTGTGTACGCTAGCCGTAGTAGCAGAATAGAACAGAGAGTTGGTGTGTACGCTAGCTGTAGGAGCAGAATAGAACAGAGAGTTGGTGTGTACGCTAGCCGTAGGAGCAGAATAGAACAGAGAGTTGGTGTGTACGCTAGCTGTAGGAGCAGAATAGAACAGAGAGTTGGTGTGTACGCTAGCCGTAGGAGCAGAATAGAACAGAGAGTTGGTGTGTACGCTAGCCGTAGGAGCAGAATAGAGCAGAGAGTTGGTGTGTACGCTAGCCGTAGGAGCAGAATAGAACAGAGAGTTGGTGTGTACGCTAGCCGTAGGAGCAGAATAGAACAGAGAGTTGGTGTGTACGCTAGCCGTAGGAGCAGAATAGAGCAGAGAGTTGTGTGTGTACGCTAGCCGTAGGAGCAGAATAGAGCAGAGAGTTGGTGTGTACGCTAGCCGTAGGAGCAGAATAGAACAGAGAGTTGGTGTGTACGCTAGCCGTAGGAGCAGAATAGAACAGAGAGTTGGTGTGTACGCTAGCCGTAGGAGCAGAATAGAACAGAGAGTTGGTGTGTACGCTAGCCGTAGGAGCAGAATAGAACAGAGAGTTGGTGTGTACGCTAGCCGTAGGAGCAGAATAGAACAGAGAGTTGGTGTGTACGCTAGGAGCAGAATAGAACAGAGAGTTGGTGTGTACGCTAGGAGCAGAATAGAACAGAGAGTTGGTGTGTACGCTAGCCGTAGGAGCAGAATAGAACAGAGAGTTGGTGTGTACGCTAGCCGTAGGAGCAGAATAGAACAGAGAGTTGGTGTGTACGCTAGCTGTAGGAGCAGAATAGATTAGACTTATCTTGAGATGAAATTGGACCCAAAACCAAATCTTCCCAAAATCTTAAATAAATAATCCTACTCCACCCGGTCGAAAGCCTTCTCCGCATCAAGACAAGAGAGCCCTGTGATAGTGAGTCAGTGAACATATCTAATAGTAATGGGGTGAGTTGATCATCAGGGCCTTGGGGCCTTGCCACTTTGCATTAACTTTGGACCCTTTGTTATCTCATCTAGATGCAGAGGGTTGTCAAGATCTTTACTCGTGTCCATATTAATGGATGGAATATCCAAGTTATCTAAAAAAAAAGTTGTCCATAGCCGTATTATCTGATGGGGGGGGTTCGGATTTGTAGAGGTTAGAATAAAATGACACAAAAGTTGATTTAATATTAGAGGGATCACTTGTAAGATTACGGGAAAGAGTCATATACCTGAGAGATGAGATAAGATGAGATGCTGACTGGCGTTTAAGAGTCATATACCTGAGAGATAAGATGAGATGCTGACTGGCGTTTTAGAGTCATATACCTGAGAGATGAGATGAGATGCTGACTGTACATATATATACATATCTACCTCCATCACTCCAGTATCCCTGCACATTGTTAATATGGTACTGTAACTGACCCTGTGTCACCTTACCCCTATACATATCTACCTCCATCACTCCATCCCTATCATTGTTAATATGGTACTGTATCTGACCCCTGTATATAGTCACCTGCACATTCCAGTTCCCTACATTGTTATGGTACTGGAACTGACCCTGTATATAGTCCCCTGACCCCTATACATATCTACCTCCATCACTCCAGTATCCCTGCACATTGTTAATATGGTACTGGAACTGACCCTGTATATAGTCACCTTACCCCTATACATATCTACCTCATCACTCCCAGTATCCCTGCACATTGTTAATATGGTACTGGAAATCCTGACCCTGTATATAGTCACCTTATACCCCTATACATATCTACCTCCATCACTCCAGTATCCCTGCACATTGTTAATTAATATGGTATTTATCTGACCCTGTATATAGTCACCTGACCCCTATACATATCTACCTCCATCACTCCAGCATCCCTGCACATTGTTAATATGGTACTGGAACTGACCCTGTATATAGTCACCTTACCCCTATACATATCTACCTCCATCACTCCAGTATCCCTGCACATTGTTAATATGGTACTGGAACTGACCCTGTATATAGTCACCTTACCCCTATACATATCTACCTCCATCACTCCAGTATCCCTGCACATTGTTAATATAGTATTGGAACTGACCCTGGAATTGACCATGTATATAGCTTACTTATTTACTATTTCTCGTGTATTTTTGTTCTACTTTACTTTATTTTATAGTACTATATATCGATATTGATTACTGCATTGTTGGGAAATGAGCTCGCAAGAAATGCATCGCGCTGTGGCTTGTGCACGTGACAAGAAAACGTTAAACTTGTCCAAGACCACCACCTAGTGGACAGTTTATTTACTAAACGCTTTCTCAACTGACTGGATCCAGTTTGGCCCTCACGCCGGGCCGTAGGCAAAGCGTCCTGGGCAACGGGGAATGGAACTACACAAATATTTAGCAAGCCAGTTATCTCCACAACACAGAACAATACGTTACCGGTTTTATAGTCGAAGTTAAAATATTTTTTTTATGTTTGATCACTATACTTTTTATATTCTTAAGTTATCGTATGAAGCGGGATGGCTATCAATAACCCATCGGTGTTTCTGTTGATGATAAACGGACAGATAGAGGGGGCGAATGTGAGTAGCGTAGCTAGCTAATGTTAGTAACGCTAGCTATGAAGCTAGCTAGCTAAGCATCTAACGTTAGCAAGCTAAGATGAGTCATTGGTTTTAGTGAGCATAAACATGTTGTTTAAAACTGCCGTGTTCATTTGCTCTTCGACCCATTCTCTCTGATCTGATCTGATGTGTTGTGTTGTGTTGTCAGTTTCCAGAGTATGACGACCTGTACTGTAAATACTGCTTCGTCTACGGACACGACTGGGCTCCCACCTCGGTGAGTCACACCGCGTCATCTGGAACACGCTGAAGTTCAGTTACTATGGATGGATACATAATGCGCTTGTTTTGCTAGCTAGCAACTACTAAATACTCAAATAGCTGCATGTCCAGTGATGCTGGGAACTGCGAACTCGGAAAACTCCGACTTCCGAGCGTTCAAAACAACTGGGAACTCTGGGGAAAAAACGACCTCCGACTGGTAAAAATCGTTTTGAACGGTCATCCAACTCGGGAATTCGGGCCTCTTTCTAGAGATCCGACTTTCCGACCTGAAGATCACTGACGTCATGATTTGACCTCGTATTTTTCCGAGTTCCCAGTTGTTTTGAATGAGTCATCAATATCTCTCCCTCACCTCTTCACCTCTCCTCCCCGCTCCCTTTCTCTCCACCCATCCTTTTCCCTCCCTCCTCTCCTCTCTCCCGCTCCATCTCTCTCCTCCTCCCCTCTCCATCTCTCTCTCCTCCATCTCTCACCCCCTCCCCTCTCCATCTCTCTCCCATCCTCTCTCGCCCCCTCCCCTCTCCATCTCTCTCCTCCATCTCTCGCCCCCTCCCCTCTCCATCTCTCTCCTCCATCTCTCGCCCTCTCCATCTCTCTCCTCCATCTCTCGCCCCCTCCCCTCTCCATCTCTCGCCCCCTCCCCTCTCCATCTCTCGCCCCCTCCCCCTCTCCATCTCTCTCGCCCCATCTCCCCTCTCCATCTCTCGCCCCCCTCCCTCTCTCCATCTCTCGCCACCTCCCTCCCTCTCCCTCCCTCCCTCCCTCCCTCCCTCCTCCTCCTCCTCCCCCCCCCTCCTCTCCCCCCCTCCCCCCCCCCCCCCTCCCTCCTCCTCCTCCTCCTCCTCTCCCTCCTCCTCTCCCATCCTCCCTCTCCAGGGCCTAGAGGAGGGTATATCTCAGATTACGTCTAAAGGCAGAGACTCTCCTCAAAGAATGATCTGGAACTTTCCTCTGGAGATCACGTTCAAGAGCACCAACCCCTTAGGCTGTGAGACACACCCACACACGTCTTACCATACCACACATTTCATGATGCCATAGCTCTAACACTCTTGTGTGTGTGTGTTCCCAGGGCCTCAGATCGTGGTGAGTGTGTATGGTCCTGATACGTTTGGTAACGATGTGGTCAGAGGATACGGAGCAACACATATCCCCTTCACTCCTGGACAGTCAGTATCTCTCCATCTCCTTCACTCCTGGACAGTCAGTATCTCTCCTCTCTCCATCCCCTTCACTCCTGGACAGTCAGTATCTCTCCATCTCCTTCACTCCTGGACAGTCAGTATCTCTCCTCTCTCCATCCCCTTCACTCCTGGACAGTCAGTATCTCTCCTCTCTCCATCTCCCTTCACTCCTGGACAGTCAGTATCTCTCCTCTCTCCATCTCCTTCACTCCTGGACAGTCAGTATCTCTCCTCTCTCCATCTCCTCCACTCCTGGACAGTCAGTATCTCTCCTCTCTCCATCTCCTTCACTCCTGGACAGTCAGTATCTCTCCTCTCTCCATCTCCTTCACTCCTGGACAGTCAGTATCTCTCCTCTCTCCATCTCCTTCACAGTCAGTATCTCTCCTCTCTCCATCTCCTTCACTCCTGGACAGTCAGTATCTCTCCTCTCTCCTTCACTCCTGGACAGTCAGTATCTCTCCATCTCCTTCATCCTGGACAGTCAGTATCTCTCCTCTCTCCATCTCCTTCACTCCTGGACAGTCAGTATCTCTCCATCTCCTTCACTCCTGGACAGTCAGTATCTCTCCATCTCCTTCACTCCTGGACAGTCAGTATCTCTCCTCTCTCCATCTCCTTCACTCCTGGACAGTCAGTATCTCTCCTCTCTCCATCTCCTTCACTCCTGGACAGTCAGTATCTCTCCATCTCCTTCACTCCTGGACAGTCAGTATCTCTCCTCTCTCCATCTCCTTCACTCCTGGACAGTCAGTATCTCTCCTCTCTCCTTCACTCCTGGACAGTCAGTATCTCTCCATCTCCTTCATCCTGGACAGTCAGTATCTCTCCTCTCTCCATCTCCTTCACTCCTGGACAGTCAGTATCTCTCCTCTCTCCTTCACTCCTGGACAGTCAGTATCTCTCCATCTCCTTCACTCCTGGACAGTCAGTATCTCTCCATCTCCTTCACTCCTGGACAGTCAGTATCTCTCCTCTCTCCATCTCCTTCACTCCTGGACAGTCAGTATCTCTCCTCTCTCCATCTCCTTCACTCCTGGACAGTCAGTATCTCTCCATCCCCTTCACTCCTGGACAGTCAGTATCTCTCCTCTCTCCATCTCCTTCACTCCTGGACAGTCAGTATCTCTCCATCCCCTTCACTCCTGGACAGTCAGTATCTCTCCTCTCTCCATCTCCTTCACTCCTGGACAGTCAGTATCTCTCCATCCTCTTCACTCCTGGACAGTCAGTATCTCTCCTCTCTCCATCTCCTTCACTCCTGGACAGTCAGTATCTCTCCATCTCCTTCACTCCTGGACAGTCAGTATCTCTCCATCTCCTTCATTCCTGGACAGTCAGTATCTCTCCTCTCTCCATCTCCTTCATTCCTGGACAGTCAGTATCTCTCCATCTCCTTCACTCCTGGACAGTCAGTATCTCTCCATCTCCTTCACTCCTGGACAGTCAGTCTCTCTCCATCTCCTTCACTCCTGGACAGTCAGTCTCTCTCCATCCCCTCTAATGTAATCTCTTGTTTTCAGACACACCAGAACCATCCCGATGTTTGTTCCTGAATCCACATCAAGACTACAGAAATTCACAAGGTAATGTGTGTCTGTTACTGTGTGTCTGTTGCTATGTGTGTTACTGTGTGTGTTGCCGTGTGTCTGTTGCCGTGTGTCTGTTGCCGTGTGTCTGTTACTGTGTGTATTGTGTTAAATGCTGGGTGCTAAGTGTGTGTGTGTGTCTGTGTTCTCTCTCCAGTTGGCTGCTGGGTCGGCGTCCAGAGTTCACTGATCCTAAAGTGGTGGCCCAGGGAGAGGGCAGAGAAGGTAGGCTGTGTTTCTGTGGTGGCCCAGGGAGAGGGCAGAGAAGGTAGGCTGTGTTTCTGTGGTGGCCCAGGGAGAGGGCAGAGAAGGTAGGCTGTGTTTCTGTGTGTTTGGGAGAGGGCAGAGAAGGTAGGCTGTGTTTCTGTGGTGGCCCAGGGGCCCAGGGAGAGGCAGAGAAGGTAGGCTGTGTTTCTGTGGTGGCCCAGGGAGAGGGCAGAGAAGGTAGGCTGTGTTTCTGTGGTGGCCCAGGGAGAGGGCAGAGAAGGTAGGCTGTGTTTCTGTGGTGGCCCAGGGAGAGGGCAGAGAAGGTAGGCTGTGTTTCTGTGTGGTGGCCCAGGGAGAGGGCAGAGAAGGTAGGCTGTGTTTCTGTGGTGGCCCAGGGAGAGGGCAGAGAAGGTAGGCTGGGTTTCTGTGGTGGCCCAGGGAGAGGGCAGAGAAGGTAGGCTGTGTTTCTGTGGTGGCCCAGGGAGAGGGCAGAGAAGGTAGGCTGTGTTTCTGTGGTGGCCCAGGGAGAGGGCAGAGAAGGTAGGCTGTGTTTCTGTGGTGGCCCAGGGAGAGGGCAGAGAAGGTAGGCTGTGTTTTCTGTGGTGGCCCAGGGAGAGGGCAGAGAAGGTAGGCTGGGTTTCTGTGGTGGCCCAGGGAGAGGGCAGAGAAGGTAGGCTGTGTTTCTGTGGTGGCCCAGGGAGAGGGCAGAGAAGGTAGGCTGTGTGTTTCTGTGATGGCCCAGGGAGAGGGCAGAGAAGGTAGGCTGGTTTCTGTGTGTGGGCCAGGGAGAGGGCAGAGAAGGTAGGCTGTGTTTCTGTGTGTGTTTGGGAGAGGGCAGAGAAGGTAGGCTGTGTTTCTGTGTGTTTGGGAGAGGGCAGAGAAGGTAGGCTGTGTTTCTGTGTGTTTGGGAGAGGGCAGAGAAGGTAGGCTGTGTTTCTGTGGTGGCCCAGGGAGAGGGCAGAGAAGGTAGGCTATGTTTCTGTGGTGGCCCAGGGAGAGGGCAGAGAAGGTAGGCTGTGTTTCTGTGGTGGCCCAGGGAGAGGGCAGAGAAGGTAGGCTGTGTTTCTGTGTGTTTGGGAGAGGGCAGAGAAGGTAGGCTGTGTTTCTGTGGTGGCCCAGGGAGAGGGCAGAGAAGGTAGGCTGTGTTTCTGTGGTGGCCCAGGGAGAGGGCAGAGAAGGTAGGCTGTGTGTTTCTGTGGTGGCCCAGGGAGAGGGCAGAGAAGGTAGGCTGTGTTTTCTGTGGTGGCCCAGGGAGAGGGCAGAGAAGGTAGGCTGGGTTTCTGTGGTGGCCCAGGGAGAGGGCAGAGAAGGTAGGCTGTGTTTCTGTGGTGGCCCAGGGAGAGGGCAGAGAAGGTAGGCTGTGTTTCTGTGGTGGCCCAGGGAAGGGAGGGCAGAGAAGGTAGGCTGTGTTTCTGTGGTGGCCCAGGGAGAGGGCAGAGAAGGTAGGCTGTGTTTCTGTGTGGTGGCCCAGGGAGAGGGCAGAGAAGGTAGGCTGTGTTTCTGTGTGTTTGGGAGAGGGCAGAGAAGGTAGGCTGTGTTTCTGTGGTGGTGGCCAGGGAGAGGGCAGAGAAGGTAGGCTGTGTTTCTGTGGTGGCCCAGGGAGAGGGCAGAGAAGGTAGGCTGTGTTTGTGTGTGGCCCAGGGAGAGGGCAGAGAAGGTAGGCTGTGTTTGTGGTGGTGGCCAGGGAGAGGGCAGAGAAGGTAGGCTGTGTTTCTGTGGTGGCCCAGGGAGAGGGCAGAGAAGGTAGGCTGTGTTTCTGTGTGGCCCAGGGAGAGGGCAGAGAAGGTAGGCTGTGTGTTTCTGTGGTGGCCCAGGGAGAGGGCAGAGAAGGTAGGCTGTGTTTCTGTGGTGGCCCAGGGAGAGGGCAGAGAAGGTAGGCTGTGTTTCTGTGGTGGCCCAGGGAGAGGGCAGAGAAGGTAGGCTGTGTTTCTGTGGTGGCCCAGGGAGAGGGCAGAGAAGGTAGGCTGTGTTTCTGTGGTGGCCCAGGGAGAGGGCAGAGAAGGTAGGCTGTGTTTCTGTGGTGGCCCAGGGAGAGGGCAGAGAAGGTAGGCTGGAGTTTCTGTGGTGGCCCAGGGAGAGGGCAGAGAAGGTAGGCTGTGTTTCTGTGGTGGCCCAGGGAGAGGGCAGAGAAGGTAGGCTGGGTTTCTGTGGTGGCCCAGGGAGAGGGCAGAGAAGGTAGGCTGTGTTTCTGTGTGTTTGGGAGAGGGCAGAGAGAAGGTAGGCTGGGTTTCTGTGGTGGCCCAGGGAGAGGGCAGAGAAGGTAGGCTGTGTTTCTGTGGTGGCCCAGGGAGAGGGCAGAGAAGGTAGGCTGTGTTTCTGTGGTGGCCCAGGGAGAGGGCAGAGAAGGTAGGCTGTGTTTCTGTGGTGGCCCAGGGAGAGGGCAGAGAAGGTAGGCTGTGTTTCTGTGGTGGCCCAGGGAGAGGGCAGAGAAGGTAGGCTGTGTTTCTGTGGTGGCCAGGGGAGAGGGCAGAGAAGGTAGGCTGGTTTTCTGTGGTGGCCCAGGGAGAGGGCAGAGAAGGTAGGCTGTGTTTCTGTGGTGGCCCAGGGAGAGGGCAGAGAAGGTAGGCTGTGTTTCTGTGGTGGCCCAGGGAGAGGGCAGAGAAGGTAGGCTGTGTTTCTGTGGTGGCCCAGGGAGAGGGCAGAGAAGGTAGGCTGTGTTTCTGTGGTGGCCCAGGGAGAGGGCAGAGAAGGTAGGCTGTGTTTCTGTGGTGGCCCAGGGAGAGGGCAGAGAAGGTAGGCTGTGTTTCTGTGGTGGCCCAGGGAGAGGGCAGAGAAGGTAGGCTGTGTTTCTGTGGTGGCCCAGGGAGAGGGCAGAGAAGGTAGGCTGTGTTTCTGTGGTGGCCCAGGGAGAGGGCAGAGAAGGTAGGCTGTTTTCTGGTGGCCCAGGGAGAGGGCAGAGAAGGTAGGCTGTGTTTCTGTGGTGGCCCAGGGAGAGGGCAGAGAAGGTAGGCTGTGTTTCTGTGGTGGGCCAGGGAGAGGGCAGAGAGAAGGTAGGCTGTGTTTCTGTGGTGGCCCAGGGAGAGGGCAGAGAAGGTAGGCTGTGTTTCTGTGGTGGCCCAGGGAGAGGGCAGAGAAGGTAGGCTGTGTTTCTGTGGTGGCCCAGGGAGAGGGCAGAGAAGGTAGGCTGTGTTTCTGTGGTGGCCCAGGGAGAGGGCAGAGAAGGTAGGCTGTGTTTCTGTGGTGGCCCAGGGAGAGGGCAGAGAAGGTAGGCTGTGTTTCTGTGGTGCCCAGGGAGAGGGCAGAGAAGGTAGGCTGTGTTTCTGTGGTGGCCCAGGGAGAGGGCAGAGAAGGTAGGCTGTGTTTCTGTGGTGGCCCAGGGAGAGGGCAGAGAAGGTAGGCTGTGTTTCTGTGTGTTTGGGAGAGGGCAGAGAAGGTAGGCTGTGTTTCTGTGGTGGCCCAGGGAGAGGGCAGAGAAGGTAGGCTGTGTTCTGTGTGGTGGCCCAGGGAGAGGGCAGAGAAGGTAGGCTGTGTTTCTGTGGTGGCCCAGGGAGAGGGCAGAGAAGGTAGGCTGTGTTTCTGTGGTGGCCCAGGAGGAGAGGGGCAGAGAAGGTAGGCTGTGTTTCTGTGTGTTTGGGAGAGGGCAGAGAAGGTAGGCTGTGTTTCTGTGTGTTTGGGAGAGGGCAGAGAAGGTAGGCTGTGTTTCTGTGTGTTTGGGAGAGGGCAGAGAAGGTAGGCTGTGTTTCTGTGGTGGCCCAGGGAGAGGGCAGAGAAGGTAGGCTGTGTTTCTGTGTGTTTGGGAGAGGGCAGAGAAGGTAGGCTGTGTTTCTGTGGTGGTTGGTGGCCCAGGGAGAGGGCAGAGAAGGTAGGCTGTGTTTTGTGTGGTTTGGGAGAGGGCAGAGAAGGTAGGCTGTGTTTCTGTGTGTTTGGGAGAGGGCAGAGAAGGTAGGCTGTGTTTCTGTGTGTTTGGGAGAGGGCAGAGAAGGTAGGCTGTGTTTCTGTGGTGGCCCAGGGAGAGGGCAGAGAAGGTAGGCTGTGTTTCTGTGTGTTTGGGAGAGGGCAGAGAAGGTAGGCTGTGTTTCTGTGGTGGCCCAGGGAGAGGGCAGAGAAGGTAGGCTGTGTTTCTGTGGTGGCCCAGGGAGAGGGCAGAGAAGGTAGGCTGTGTTTCTGTGGTGGCCCAGGGAGAGGGCAGAGAAGGTAGGCTGTGTTTCTGTGGTGGCCCAGGGAGAGGGCAGAGAAGGTAGGCTGTGTGTTTCTGTGGTGGCCCAGGGAGAGGGCAGAGAAGGTAGGCTGTGTTTCTGTGGTGGCCCAGGGAGAGGGCAGAGAAGGTAGGCTGTGTTTCTGTGGTGGCCCAGGGAGAGGGCAGAGATGGTAGGCTGTGTTTCTGTGGTGGCCCAGGGAGAGGGCAGAGAAGGTAGGCTGTGTTTCTGTGGTGGCCCAGGGAGAGGGCAGAGAAGGTAGGCTGTGTTTTCTGTGGTGGCCCAGGGAGAGGGCAGAGAAGGTAGGCTGTGTTTCTGTGGTGGCCCAGGGAGAGGGCAGAGAAGGTAGGCTGTGTTTCTGTGGTGGCCCAGGGAGAGGGCAGAGAAGGTAGGCTGTGTTTCTGTGGTGGCCCAGGGAGAGGGCAGAGAAGGTAGGCTGTGTTTCTGTGGTGGCCCAGGGAGAGGGCAGAGAAGGTAGGCTGTGTTTCTGTGGTGGCCCAGGGAGAGGGCAGAGAAGGTAGGCTGTGTTTCTGTGGTGGCCCAGGGAGAGGGCAGAGAAGGTAGGCTGTGTTTCTGTGGTGGCCCAGGGAGAGGGCAGAGAAGGTAGGCTGTGTTTCTGTGGTGGCCCAGGGAGAGGGCAGAGAAGGTAGGCTGTGTTTCTGTGGTGGCCCAGGGAGAGGGCAGAGAAGGTAGGCTGTGTTTCTGTGGTGGCCCAGGGAGAGGGCAGAGAAGGTAGGCTGTGTTTCTGTGGTGGCCCAGGGAGAGGGCAGAGAAGGTAGGCTGTGTTTTCTGTGGTGGCCCAGGGAGAGGGCAGAGAAGGTAGGCTGTGTTTCTGTGGTGGCCCAGGGAGAGGGCAGAGAAGGTAGGCTGTGTTTCTGTGGTGGCCCAGGGAGAGGGCAGAGAAGGTAGGCTGTGTTTGTGTGTGTTTGGGAGAGGGCAGAGAAGGTAGGCTGTGTTTCTGTGTGTTTGGGGAGAGGGCAGAGAAGGTAGGCTGTGTTTTCTGTGTGTTTGGGAGAGGGCAGAGAAGGTAGGCTGTGTTTCTGTGGTGGCCCAGGGAGAGGGCAGAGAAGGTAGGCTGTGTTTCTGTGTGTTTGGGAGAGGGCAGAGAAGGTAGGCTGTGTTTCTGTGGTGGCCCAGGGAGAGGGCAGAGAAGGTAGGCTGTGTTTCTGTGTGTTTGGGAGAGGGCAGAGAAGGTAGGCTGTGTTTCTGTGGTGGCCCAGGGAGAGGGCAGAGAAGGTAGGCTGTGTTTCTGTGGTGGCCCAGGGAGAGGGCAGAGAAGGTAGGCTGTGTTTCTGTGGTGGCCCAGGGAGAGGGCAGAGAAGGTAGGCTGTGTTTCTGTGGTGGCCCAGGGAGAGGGCAGAGAAGGTAGGCTGTGTTTCTGTGGTGGCCCAGGGAGAGGGCAGAGAAGGTAGGCTGTGTTTCTGTGGTGGCCCAGGGAGAGGGCAGAGAAGGTAGGCTGTGTTTCTGTGGTGGCCCAGGGAGAGGGCAGAGAAGGTAGGCTGTGTTTCTGTGTGTTTGGGAGAGGGCAGAGAAGGTAGGCTGTGTTTCTGTGTGTTTGGGAGAGGGCAGAGAAGGTAGGCTGTGTTTCTGTGGTGGCCCAGGGAGAGGGCAGAGAAGGTAGGCTGTGTTTCTGTGTGTGTTTGGGAGAGGGCAGAGAAGGTAGGCTGTGTTTCTGTGTGTGTTTGGGAGAGGGCAGAGAAGGTAGGCTGTGTTTCTTTCTGTGGTGGCCCAGGGAGAGGGCAGAGAAGGTAGGCTGTGTTCTGTGGTGGCCCAGGGAGAGGGCAGAGAAGGTAGGCTGTGTTTCTGTGGTGGCCCAGGGAGAGGGCAGAGAAGGTAGGCTGTGTTTCTGTGGTGGCCCAGGGAGAGGGCAGAGAAGGTAGGCTGTGTTTCTGTGGTGGCCCAGGGAGAGGGCAGAGAAGGTAGGCTGTGTTTCTGTGGTGGCCCAGGGAGAGGGCAGAGAAGGTAGGCTGTGTTTCTGTGTGTTTGGGAGAGGGCAGAGAAGGTAGGCTGTGTTTATGTGTGTTTGGGAGAGGGCAGAGAAGGTAGGCTGTGTTTCTGTGTGTTTGGGAGATTTCTGCCGGGATTCATTCAAAAGGGTGTGTGTTGCTTCTCACTGCACTTCCAACAATGCTTCGATTCATAGATCCCATTCATGGTCACCACTGCACCCGTCGGCAGGAGCATAAATCCCTTTATAAAGCACATTGGAATGGTGGTACTGCCTTTAAATGGATCCTGGCCTTAGATATCCTGGAGACTTCTCTCTATCACTCACCGCCATATCTCTCTCTCACCACCATATCTCTCTCTCTCACTACCATATCTCTCTCTCACTACCATATCTCTCTCTCACCACCATATCTCTCTCTCACCACCATATCTCTCTCTCACTACCATATCTCTCTCACCACCATCTCTCTCTCTCACTACCATATCTCTCTCTCTCACCACCATCTCTCTCACTACCATATCTCTCTCTCACTACCATCTCTCTCTCTCACCACCATATCTCTCTCTCACTACCATATCTCTCTCTCACCACCATATCTCTCTCTCACTACCATATCTCTCTCACTACCATATCTCTCTCACCACCATCTCTCTCTCTCACTACCATATCTCTCTCTCACCACCATCTCTCTCTCACTACCATATCTCTCTCTCACTACCATCTCTCTCTCACCACCATATCTCTCTCTCACTACCATATCTCTCTCTCACCACCATATCTCTCTCTCACTACCATATCTCTCTCTCACTACCATATCTCTCTCACCACCATCTCTCTCTCTCACTACCATATCTCTCTCTCACTACCTACCATATCTCTCTCTCACCACCATATCTCTCTCACCACCATCTCTCTCTCTCACTACCATATCTCTCTCACTACCATATCTCTCTCACTACCATATCTCTCTCTCACCACCATATCTCTCTCACCACCATCTCTCTCTCTCACTACCATCTCTCACCACCATATCTCTCTCACCACCATCTCTCACTACCATCTCTCTCACTACCATATCTCTCTCACTACCATATCTCTCTCTCACCACCATATCTCTCTCACCACCATCTCTCTCTCACCACCATCTCTCTCTCTCACTACCATATCTCTCTCACTACCATATCTCTCTCACCACCATATCTCTCTCTCACTACCATATCTCTCTCTCTCTCACTACCATCTCTCTCTCTCACTACCATATCTCTCTCTCTCACTACCATCTCTCTCTCTCACTACCATCTCTCTCACTACCATATCTCTCTCACTACCATATCTCTCTCTCACCACCATCTCTCTCTCTCACTACCATATCTCTCTCACTACCATATCTCTCTCTCACCACCATCTCTCTCTCTCACTACCATATCTCTCTCTCTCACTACCATCTCTCTCTCTCACTACCATATCTCTCTCACTACCATATCTCTCTCTTTCTCTCAGTGACCAGGGTTCGTTCTCAGGGTTTCGTTTCTCTCTCCTTCAACATCGTGACTAAAGACATGAAGAGACTGGGTTATGACACCACGCCTACCGAGACCGCCCACACACACACTGCTGCCGCCGGCGTCGGACCGGGAGACCAGCCGTACAGCACGTGACGGACACACACACACACTGCTGCCGCCGGCGTCGGACCGGGAGACCAGCCGTACAGCACGTGACGGACACACACACACACTGCTGCCGCCGGCGTCGGACCGGGAGACCAGCCGTACAGCACGTGACGGACACACACGGACCAAGACTACCCGATCTCCCTCCCTCACCCCTGTGTGTGTCTGGTCTCATCATCAGAAGCAGCTGGATACTGTAGGTGTTAGTGATACGGTGATGTCTGGGCTCCAGCCTGGAGGAACAGGGAAGCTTCCACCATATAGATTCCACCTATCCAGATACTGTTATACAGGGAAGCTTCCACCATATAGATTCCACCTATCCAGATACTGTTATACAGGGGAGCTTCCACCATATAGATTCCACCTATCCAGATACCGTTATACAGGGAAGCTTCCACCATATAGATTACACCTATCCAGATACTGTTATACAGGGGAGCTTCCACCATATAGATTCCACCTATCCAGATACTGTTATACAGGGAAGCTTCCACCATATAGATTCCACCTATCCAGATACTGTTATACAGGGAAGCTTCCACCATATAGATTCCACCTATCCAGATACTGTTATACAGGGAAGCTTCCACCATATAGACTCCACCTATCCAGATACTGTTATACAGGGAAGCTTCCACCATATAGATTCCACCTATCCAGATACTGTTATACAGGGGAGCTTCCACCATATAGATTCCACCTATCCAGATACTGTTATACAGGGGAGCTTCCACCATATAGATTCCACCTATCCAGATACTGTTATACAGGGAAGCTTCCACCATATAGATTCCACCTATCCAGATACTGTTATACAGGGAAGCTTCTACCATATAGATTCCACCTATCCAGATACTGTTATACAGGGGAGCTTCCACCATATAGATTGGTGTAGAGAGGGACCCCCCCAACCCCCGAGAGAGAGGGACCCCCCCACACCTTATTTGAATAGTCTGGATTTTGATGGTCATACGATCAACAAACTATCTGTCGATGAGCAACTGCTTATGGTAAGGGTTAAGGTCAGGATAAGGGTTGCTGTTAGATTAGATGAAATGTTACTGATCTACAGATGGACTATCCAAATAAAATTGTTACTGAAATCCCATGGAGCCTTGTTTACAAATTCAGATGTAATCTGTTTTAGGCTGTTTGAAAACCTCATTTTGAGCGTCATTACTTCTATATATATTTTATTTTTTCTTTATTTAACCTTTATTCCAATTTGTAAGTCGCTCTGGATAAGAGCGTCTGCTAAATGATGTAAATGTAAATAGGCAAGTCAGTTGAGAACAAATTCTTATTTACAATGACGGCCTACAACCGGCCAAACACGGACGACGCTGGGCCGATTGTGCCCCGCCCACCTTTCTCCTTCTGAACTTCTTAAACGCTAGCGGGATGGGTGTGGCTCCATGACAACGATCACAAGGGGCAGCTGATCCAACGCGATTGGACAGCTCCAACAACGCATAAAAAAACCATCAGCTATGCAGTGTGTCGGCTACCGGCGGTTAAAGCTTTGATCTGATACTCGACTGCCTGGATTCAATGTGTTCTGTGTTGTATTGTGACCGATAATAAAATGTGTACTGCATATTCATAGTAAAAGGGTGTAGTCCGCATCTCTCTACCTCTGTTGGTGTTAGATTAATTTGGATTTTAAGAATAATGACTAAAGGATTTCACCCCAAACACAGTATAAATGTTAGAATTATCATGTAGTGTCAACCCACTAACAGAAGGGGCGGTACTAAACATTCAAGGGGGAAGGCGGGAACTGTTTAAGGAAGCCACCTAAAGGTGGGAGGAGTCAAGTTCAGGAGGTATAAAATCGTATGTTTGTGTCTTCGGCGGGAGAGCTCTCTCCATGAATAAATATACAGATCATACTTGTGGGTTGTGGACCTTGAATCATTGATGATTAAAACCAGAGCCTTACAACCTCTGGTAATGATTCAAGCTTAGGGGTGAATTAGAGATAGAAATTCACATGACAGTTGGCTCGCTGTATTACAGTAGAAAACGTGAGAGTTGATGTCATTAAATAGTTCACAGACCGTAAGCAAAACAATTTTTTGGCCCGTTGCAAAACCGTTTACTCTAGCAACTAAAAATGGAACGGTGCAAATGAAACGGGGGGGGGGGGGAACCTACCTGAATTTGTCCAATGGAAACTCTTTGTTTTCGTTGCAAAACGTTTGCGTAATATTTAGCGACTAATGAATACGCCCATGGCTGTACTGTGCGTTTCCAGCTGCGCAGCGGTAACACACACACACACACACACACACACACACACAAAACTAGTCTCTTGCAGCGATTCGGTCGGAGATAAATGGCAACTCCGTGACTGAGGGCAGTGACCGTAACCTTTTGCGGTCTGGAGAACGTCAGGTTCACTACAGTTTATAGTGTAGTCTCCCGACTGGCGCAGTGGTCTAAGGCACTAGAGATCCTGGTTCGAATCCAGGCTCTGTCGTAGCCGGCCGCGACCGGGAGACCCCATGGGGCGGCGCATAATTGGCCCAGCGTCGTCCAGGGTAGGGGAGGGAATGGCCGGCAGGGGATGTAGCTCAGTTGGGTAGAGCATGGCGTTTGCAACGCCAGGGTTGTGGGGTTCGATTCCCACGGGGGGGCCAGTATAAACAAATAAAATAATGTATGCACTCACTAACTGTAAGTCGCTCTGGATAAGAGCGTCTGCTAAAATGACTGAAATGTAAATGTATATCACACACACACCTCGCACGCACCACACACACACACACACACACACACACACACAGGGAGGCGTCAGAGCTGAAGGTGATCCATTTTATTGGCCCATAGCAGCTCCAGGTGAAGCTGGTGTGCCGCGGTTTAGAATGGTGTTAAAAAAATACCACACTGGTCCCGTGCTCCTACAAAACCCAGGAACGAACGACAGAATAAAAAGGACACAATTATGTTACAATAGTACAAATGATATAAATTATATTACAGTTATAATGCCAACCGGGTTAGCGCACCATTCAGACACAAGCAGCCTGCTCCCAGACATATGAAAGTGTAAATAGAACATTGGAATAACAGCAACATGGGGACATTATCAGAAAGGAATCGGTGTCATAATGTTGTCTGTGAAAGCCTAGTAACGACACACTGACAGAGCTACATATCATAGCGGCAAAGAAGAAGACCTGGCAAAACTAGGTTTTCAGCACTAAACACAGAATGAAGCATTGTGGGAAAAAAATGTATCCATTTTTGCAGAGGATCAGTCAGGACCCCAAACAAACACCCCCAGGTTCTGAGCTGCCCCTCCCTGTGCCTGAGTAGAAAGGGTCCTGTGGTCTCTGCTGTAATACCAGGCCAGTCCAGGGGAGGGCGCTAGGTAGAAAGGGTCCTGTGGTCTCAGCTGTAATACCAGGCCAGTCCAGGGGAGGGCGCTAGGTAGAAAGGGTCCTGTGGTCTCAGCTGTAATACCAGTCCAGTCCAGGGGAGGGCGCTAGGTAGAAAGGGTCCTGTGGTCTCAGCTGTAATACCAGTCCAGTCCAGTCCAGGGGAGGGCGCTAGGTATTAAGGGTCCTGTGGTCTCAGCTGTAATACCAGTCCAGTCCAGGGGAGGGCGCTAGGTAGAAAGGGTCCTGTGGTCTCAGCTGTAATACCAGTCCAGTCCAGGGGAGGGCGCTAGGTATTAAGGGTCCTGTGGTCTCAGCTGTAATACCAGTCCAGTCCAGGGGAGGGCGCTAGGTAGAAAGGGTCCTGTGGTCTCAGCTGTAATACCAGTCCAGTCCAGGGGAGGGCGCTAGGTAGAAAGGGTCCTGTGGTCTCAGCTGTAATACCAGTCCAGTCCATGGGAGGGCGCCAGGTAGAAAGGGTCCTGTGGTCTCAGCTGTAATACCAGTCCAGTCCAGGGGAGGGCGCTAGCTCACTACTATTACCACTACACACTCCTTCCTCCACACAGTAACATTGGCAATGATTTGAACAAACAAATGGTAGAGGAAGTGTTCAACTGAAGGAGTATCTATTCTACATGGTAGGACGGTAACAGTCTATATGGTAGGACGGTAACAGTCTATATGGTAGGATGTAACAGTCTATATGGTAGGATGTAACAGTCTATATGGTAGGATGGGAACAGTCTATATGGTAGGATGGGAACAGTCTGATGGTACAGTCTACATGGTAGGATGGTCGAGAGAGGGCGAGAGAGAGAGAGAGGGTGAGAGAGGGAGAGAGAGAGAGACAGAGAGGGAGAGAGAGAGAGAGAGAGAGAGAGAGAGAGAGAGAGAGAGAGAGAGAGAGAGAGAGAGAGAGAGAGAGAGAGAGGGAGGGAGAGAGAGAGAGACAGAGACAGAGAGAGAGGGAGAGAGAGAGAGACAGAGACAGAGAGGGAGAGACCGGGAGAGAGAAAGAGAGAGGACAGACAGAAAGAGGTGCTACATGGTCTAGCTTGTAAACGGTCCAGAAACACGTTACTATGGATTTCCATCTAAGAGTAAATAAAACAGTCATAAACAACAACAGTTTGTATGTTCAGGTGTCCTGCTGTCCATGTGTGGCTCCCTGTTGGGTTAGTCAGGTGTCCTGCTGTCCATGTGTGGCTCCCTGTTGGGTTTTAGTCAGGTGGTGCGTGTTAATGATCTTGCAGGTAGATTACTGTTAATCCAATTGTGGCCAAATCTGTCCCATCCACACTGTGGCCCTGTTGATAGTTCGCTACAGACAGCTGATATGAACAGTGATTACAGAGTAATAATAATAATAATAATAATAATATACAGATGATTATGACAGTGAGATAAAGACCTGCCCGTTAACTACAGGCCTGGAGTCAGATGTTAACTCCTGTCTCATCCCCCCACTGCCCGTTAACTACAGGCCTGGAGTCAGATGTTAACTCCTGTCTCATCCCCCCTCACTGCCCGTTAACTACAGGCCTGGAGTCAGATGTTAACTCCTGTCTCATACTAACACTGCCCGTTAACTACAGGCCTGGAGTCAGATGTTAACTCCTGTCTCATACTAACACTGCCCCGTTAACTACAGGCCTGGAGTCAGATGTTAACTCCTGTCTCATACTAACACTGCCCCGTTAACTACAGGCCTGGAGTCAGATGTTAACTCCTGTCTCATACTAACACTGCCCCGTTAACTACAGGCCTGGAGTCAGATGTTAACTCCTGTCTCATACTAACACTGCCCCGTTAACTACAGGCCTGGAGTCAGATGTTAACTCCTGTCTCATACTAACACTGCCCCGTTAACTACAGGCCTGGAGTCAGATGTTAACTCCTGTCTCATACTAAACACTGCCCGTTAACATCTGACTCCAGGACTGTAGTTAACTCCTGTCTCATACTAACACTGCCCGTTAACTACAGGCCTGGAGTCAGATGTTAACTCCTGTCTCTAGTGGTGGAGGTTAGGGGTTGAGGCCAGGGAAATCTGATCCTAGATATACACAGGTTCTACCTCAACCTCCCGGTTTTCCTTTGAACCCCCCCTGGACTACATTACCCACAACACCCCACAGCCAGCCAACCCAAATGCCAGGAGAGGGGGTGCAGACATCACCGTGACACCATGGCTGGTCTTCAGCCAGAGATCTCTCTATATATATATATATATATGGCTGATCTAGGCTGGATGCAGGCTGGGCAGTGGAACACTGTGTTCATACTATCGACTAACCGATGTCACATCTGAACATGGTGTCGTTTGTCTCTGGCGTTTTGTCACAAAAATCGTCTTTGAAAATCCTTGACTTTTCTACTGTGAATGTCGTCATCTCCTGATTTTTGTACTACTTGACATTGTGTAATTGGGTACACAGAGTGACAAGTACTACTTTTGACCAGTAAGTGCACACTACCTAGGGAACAGGGTGCCATTTGGGAAGTAACTAGGTCTCTGTGTAGGGATCTACAGCCCACCCCGTCTCCTGGCAACACAAGAACTACACCCCCGTAACCTGGCAACACAATAACTACAGACAGTTGTAGAATAACAGACATCCTTCAGTGTACGGAAACAAATCCCCTCGTGTCTTTCACTCCCAAATAAACACAGTCTCCTCTTCTCCTCTGGGATATAAATTCATCCACCTGTTCATATATACGTTGACCTCAGGGTTAAAGTTCACATATACGTTGATCTGCAGGGGTGAAAATTCATACGTTGACCTGCAGGGGT
>CM072232.1:52790749-52805749 GCA_036851935.1 Coregonus suidteri | reverse complement strand
AGAGAGACAGGTTACCTCTAGCTGACTCCACGGTTAAGGAGGATTACAGAGAGAGAGACAGGTTACCTCTAGCTGACTCCACGGTTAAGGAGGATTACAGAGAGAGAGACAGGTTACCTCTAGCTGACTCCACGGTTAAGGAGGATTACAGAGAGAGAGAGACAGGTTACCCTAGCTGACTCCACGGTTAAGGGGGATTACAGAGAGAGAGAGACAGGTTACCACTAGCTGACTCCACGGTTAAGGAGGATTACAGAGAGAGAGAGACAGGTTACCTCTAGCTGACTCCACGGTTAAGGAGGATTACAGAGAGAGAGAGACAGGTTACCACTAGCTGACTCCACGGTTAAGGAGGATTACAGAGAGAGAGAGAGACAGGTTACCACTAGCTGACTCCACGGTTAAGGAGGATTACAGAGAGAGAGAGAGAGACAGGTTACCACTAGCTGACTCCACGGTTAAGGAGGATTACAGAGAGAGAGAGACAGAGGTTACCTCTAGCTGACTCCACGGTTAAGGAGGATTACAGAGAGAGAGAGAGGGTTACCACTAGCTGACTCCACGGTTAAGGAGGATTACAGAGAGAGAGACAGGTTACCTCTAGCTGACTCCACGGTTAAGGAGGATTACAGAGAGAGAGACAGGTTACCTCTAGCTGACTCCACGGTTAAGGAGGATTACAGAGAGAGAGAGACAGGTTACCTCTAGCTGACTCCACGGTTAAGGAGGATTACAGAGAGAGAGACAGGTTACCACTAGCTGACTCCACGGTTAAGGAGGATTACAGAGAGAGAGACAGGTTACCTCTAGCTGACTCCACGGTTAAGGGGGATTACAGAGAGAGAGAGACAGGTTACCACTAGCTGACTCCACGGTTAAGGAGGATTACAGAGAGAGAGACAGGTTACCACTAGCTGACTCCACGGTTAAGGAGGATTACAGAGAGAGAGACAGGTTACCTCTAGCTGACTCCACGGTTAAGGAGGATTACAGAGAGAGAGAGAGACAGGTTACCACTAGCTGACTCCACGGTTAAGGGGGATACAGAGAGAGAGAGAGACAGGTTACCACTAGCTGACTCCACGGTTAAGGAGGATTACAGAGAGAGAGAGAGACAGGTTACCACTAGCTGACTCCACGGTTAAGGAGGATTACAGAGAGAGAGACAGGTTACCACTAGCTGACTCCACGGTTAAGGAGGATTACAGAGAGAGAGACAGGTTACCACTAGCTGACTCCACGGTTAAGGAGGATTACAGAGAGAGAGAGACAGGTTACCTCTAGCTGACTCCACGGTTAAGGAGGATTACAGAGAGAGAGACAGGTTACCACTAGCTGACTCCACGGTTAAGGAGGATTACAGAGAGAGAGACAGGTTACCTCTAGCTGACTCCACGGTTAAGGAGGATTACAGAGAGAGAGACAGGTTACCACTAGCTGACTCCACGGTTAAGGAGGATTACAGAGAGAGAGACAGGTTACCACTAGCTGACTCCACGGTTAAGGAGGATTACAGAGAGAGAGAGACAGGTTACCTCTAGCTGACTCCACGGTTAAGGAGGATTACAGAGAGAGAGACAGGTTACCTCTAGCTGACTCCACGGTTAAGGAGGATTACAGAGAGAGAGACAGGTTACCTCTAGCTGACTCCACGGTTAAGGAGGATTACAGAGAGAGAGAGAGACAGTTACCACTAGCTGACTCCACGGTTAAGGAGGATTACAGAGAGAGAGACAGGTTACCACTAGCTGACTCCACGGTTAAGGAGGATTACAGAGAGAGAGAGACAGGTTACCACTAGCTGACTCCACGGTTAAGGAGGATTACAGAGAGAGAGAGACAGGTTACCTCTAGCTGACTCCACGGTTAAGGAGGATTACAGAGAGAGAGACAGGTTACCTCTAGCTGACTCCACGGTTAAGGAGGATTACAGAGAGAGAGACAGATTACCTCTAGCTGACTCCACGGTTAAGGAGGATTACAGAGAGAGAGAGACAGGTTACCTCTAGCTGACTCCACGGTTAAGGAGGATTACAGAGAGAGAGACAGGTTACCACTAGCTGACTCCACGGTTAAGGAGGATTACAGAGAGAGAGACAGATTACCTCTAGCTGACTCCACGGTTAAGGAGGATTACAGAGAGAGAGACAGGTTACCTCTAGCTGACTCCACGGTTAAGGAGGATTACAGAGAGAGAGACAGGTTACCTCTAGCTGACTCCACGGTTAAGGAGGATTACAGAGAGAGAGACAGATTACCTCTAGCTGACTCCACGGTTAAGGAGGATTACAGAGAGAGAGAGACAGGTTACCTCTAGCTGACTCCACGGTTAAGGAGGATTACAGAGAGAGAGACAGGTTACCTCTAGCTGACTCCACGGTTAAGGAGGATTACAGAGAGAGAGACAGATTACCTCTAGCTGACTCCACGGTTAAGGAGGATTACAGAGAGAGAGACAGGTTACCACTAGCTGACTCCACGGTTAAGGAGGATTACAGAGAGAGAGAGACAGGTTACCACTAGCTGACTCCACGGTTAAGGAGGATTACAGAGAGAGAGACAGGTTACCTCTAGCTGACTCCACGGTTAAGGAGGATTACAGAGAGAGAGACAGGTTACCTCTAGCTGACTCCACGGTTAAGGGGGATTACAGAGAGAGAGAGACAGGTTACCTCTAGCTGACTCCACGGTTAAGGAGGATTACAGAGAGAGAGACAGGTTACCTCTAGCTGACTCCACGGTTAAGGAGGATTACAGAGAGAGAGACAGGTTACCTCTAGCTGACTCCACGGTTAAGGAGGATTACAGAGAGAGAGACAGGTTACCACTAGCTGACTCCACGGTTAAGGAGGATTACAGAGAGAGAGACAGGTTACCTCTAGCTGACTCCACGGTTAAGGGGGATTACAGAGAGAGAGACAGGTTACCACTAGCTGACTCCACGGTTAAGGAGGATTACAGAGAGAGAGACAGGTTACCTCTAGCTGACTCCACGGTTAAGGAGGATTACAGAGAGAGAGAGAGACAGGTTACCACTAGCTGACTCCACGGTTAAGGAGGATTACAGAGAGAGAGAGAGACAGGTTACCACTAGCTGACTCCACGGTTAAGGAGGATTACAGAGAGAGAGACAGATTACCACTAGCTGACTCCACGGTTAAGGGGGATTACAGAGAGAGAGACAGGTTACCACTAGCTGACTCCACGGTTAAGGGGGATTACAGAGAGAGAGACAGGTTACCACTAGCTGACTCCACGGTTAAGGGGGATTACAGAGAGAGAGACAGGTTACCACTAGCTGACTCCACGGTTAAGGGGGATTACAGAGAGAGAGACAGGTTACCACTAGCTGACTCCACGGTTAAGGAGGATTACAGAGAGAGAGAGACAGGTTACCACTAGCTGACTCCACGGTTAAGGAGGATTACAGAGAGAGAGACAGATTACCACTAGCTGACTCCACGGTTAAGGAGGATTACAGAGAGAGAGAGACAGGTTACCACTAGCTGACTCCACGGTTAAGGAGGATTACAGAGAGAGAGACAGGTTACCACTAGCTGACTCCACGGTTAAGGAGGATTACAGAGAGAGAGAGAGACAGGTTACCACTAGCTGACTCCACGGTTAAGGAGGATTACAGAGAGAGAGAGACAGATTACCACTAGCTGACTCCACGGTTAAGGAGGATTACAGAGAGAGAGAGACAGGTTACCACTAGCTGACTCCACGGTTAAGGAGGATTACAGAGAGAGAGACAGGTTACCTCTAGCTGACTCCACGGTTAAGGAGGATTACAGAGAGAGAGACAGGTTACCACTAGCTGACTCCACGGTTAAGGGGGATTACAGAGAGAGAGACAGATTACCTCTAGCTGACTCCACGGTTAAGGAGGATTACAGAGAGAGAGAGACAGATTACCACTAGCTGACTCCACGGTTAAGGAGGATTACAGAGAGAGAGACAGGTTACCACTAGCTGACTCCACGGTTAAGGAGGATTACAGAGAGAGAGACAGGTTACCTCTAGCTGACTCCACGGTTAAGGAGGATTACAGAGAGAGAGACAGGTTACCACTAGCTGACTCCACGGTTAAGGGGGATTACAGAGAGAGAGACAGATTACCTCTAGCTGACTCCACGGTTAAGGAGGATTACAGAGAGAGAGAGACAGGTTACCTCTAGCTGACTCCACGGTTAAGGAGGATTACAGAGAGAGAGAGACAGGTTACCACTAGCTGACTCCACGGTTAAGGGGATTACAGAGAGAGAGACAGGTTACCACTAGCTGACTCCACGGTTAAGGAGGATTACAGAGAGAGAGACAGGTTACCTCTAGCTGACTCCACGGTTAAGGGGGATTACAGAGAGAGAGACAGGTTACCACTAGCTGACTCCACGGTTAAGGAGGATTACAGAGAGAGAGACAGGTTACCACTAGCTGACTCCACGGTTAAGGAGGATTACAGAGAGAGAGACAGATTACCACTAGCTGACTCCACGGTTAAGGGGATTACAGAGAGAGAGACAGGTTACCACTAGCTGACTCCACGGTTAAGGAGGATTACAGAGAGAGAGACAGGTTACCTCTAGCTGACTCCACGGTTAAGGAGGATTACAGAGAGAGAGACAGGTTACCACTAGCTGACTCCACGGTTAAGGAGGATTACAGAGAGAGAGACAGGTTACCACTAGCTGACTCCACGGTTAAGGAGGATTACAGAGAGAGAGAGACAGGTTACCACTAGCTGACTCCACGGTTAAGGGGGGATTACAGAGAGAGAGACAGGTTACCACTAGCTGACTCCACGGTTAAGGAGGATTACAGAGAGAGAGACAGGTTACCACTAGCTGACTCCACGGTTAAGGGGGATTACAGAGAGAGAGACAGGTTACCACTAGCTGACTCCACGGTTAAGGAGGATTACAGAGAGAGAGACAGGTTACCTCTAGCTGACTCCACGGTTAAGGAGGATTACAGAGAGAGAGACAGGTTACCACTAGCTGACTCCACGGTTAAGGGGGATTACAGAGAGAGAGACAGGTTACCACTAGCTGACTCCACGGTTAAGGAGGATTACAGAGAGAGAGACAGGTTACCACTAGCTGACTCCACGGTTAAGGGGGATTACAGAGAGAGAGACAGGTTACCACTAGCTGACTCCACGGTTAAGGGGGATTACAGAGAGAGAGACAGGTTACCACTAGCTGACTCCACGGTTAAGGAGGATTACAGAGAGAGAGACAGGTTACCACTAGCTGACTCCACGGTTAAGGGGGATTACAGAGAGAGAGACAGGTTACCACTAGCTGACTCCACGGTTAAGGAGGATTACAGAGAGAGAGACAGGTTACCACTAGCTGACTCCACGGTTAAGGAGGATTACAGAGAGAGAGACAGGTTACCACTAGCTGACTCCACGGTTAAGGAGGATTACAGAGAGAGAGAGAGACAGGTTACCACTAGCTGACTCCACGGTTAAGGGGGATTACAGAGAGAGAGACAGGTTACCTCTAGCTGACTCCACGGTTAAGGGGGATTACAGAGAGAGAGAGACAGGTTACCACTAGCTGACTCCACGGTTAAGGGGGATTACAGAGAGAGAGACAGGTTACCACTAGCTGACTCCACGGTTAACGCCTCAACTTCTACTCAATCTTTGTTTTCATTTCAACAACTTTCCCCTTGTGATGTGCTAGATGCCTTGCTTAAGATTGACGTAAACAAATCCACTTTGGTTGATATGCTTGATCCCCTTCGTCCGCAGCTCTCTGCCCCTGACGGCTGAATCATTAACCCAGATGTTTTATTGATCCACTGTGTCCGCAGCTCTCTGCCCCTGACGGCTGAATCATTAACCCAGATGTTTTATTGATCCACTGTGTCCGCAGCTCTCTGCCCATGACTGCTGAATCATTAACCCAGATTTTTTTACCTGACAATTATACAGTGCCTTCAGAAAGTATTCATACCCCTTGACTTATTCCACATTTTGTTGTTACAGCCTGAATTCAAATTTTTTTTTTTTTTTAAATAACAAAACAAAAAAAATCACCCATCTACACACAACGCCCCATAATGACAAAGTGAAAACATGTTTTTAGAAATTTTTGCAAATTCATTGAAAATGAAATACCGAATCTCATTTACATTAAGTATTCAACCCTGTGAGTTAATACATGTTAGAATCCCCTTTGGCAGCGATTACAGCTGTGAGTCTTTCTGGGTAAGTCTCTAAGAGCTTTCCACACCTGGATTGTACAACAATTCTTCAAGTTCTGTCAAATTGGTTGTTGATCATTGCTAGACAACCATTTTCAAGTCTTGCCATAGATTTTCAAGTAGATTTAAGTCAAAACTGTAACTCAGAAACAGTCACTGTCTTCTTGTTAAGAAACTCCAGTGTAGATTTGGCCTTCTGTTTTAGGTTATTGTCCTGCTGAAAGGTGAATTTATCTCCCAGTGTCTGGTGGAAAGCAGACTGAATCAGGTTTTCCTCTAGGATTTTGCCTGTGCTCAGCTCCATTGTTTATTTTTTACTCCTGAAAAAAAAACTCACCGGTCCTTAACAATTACAAGCAATACCCATAACATGATGCAGCCACCACTATGCTTGAAAATATGTAGAGTGGTACTCTGTAATGTGTTTTATTGGGGGGAAAAGGTGTATTGCTTTGCCACATGTTTTACAGTATTACTTTAGTGCCTTGTTGTAAACAGGATGAATGTTTTGGAATATTTCGATTCTGTACAGGGTTCCTTCTTTTCACTCTGTCAATTTAGGTTAGTATTGTGGAGTAACTGCAATGTTGTTGATCCATCCTCAGTTCTCTCCTATCACAGCCATTAAACTCTAACTGTTTAAAAGTCACCATTGGCCTCATGGTGAAATCCCTGAGCGGTTTCCTTCCTCTCCGGCAACTGAGTTAGGAAGGACACCTGTATCTTTGTAGTGACTGGGTGTATTGATACACCATCTAAAGTGTAATTAATAACTTCACCATGCTCAAAGGGATATTCAGAGTCTGCTTTTTTCATGTTTACCCATTTACCAATCGGTGCCCTTCTTTGCGAGGCATTGGAAAACCTCCCTGGTCTTTGTGGTTGAATCTGTGTTTGAAATTCACTGCTCGACCGAGGGGCCTTACAGATAATTGTACATAGTGTACAAAATATTGAGTTGAGCCACCTTTTACCCTCAGTACAGCCTCAATTCGTCGGGGGCATGAACTCTACTAGAGTCAAAAGCCTTCCACAGGGATGCTGGCCCATGTTGACTCCAATGCTTCCAACAGTTGTGTCAAGTTGGCTGGATGTCCTTTGGGTGGTGGACCATTCTTGATACACACGGGAAACCGCTGAGCGTGAAAAATCTAGTGAACAGGGCTTCTGAATCTAGTGCACCTACCACCAACAGGGCTTCTGAATCTAGTGAACAGGGCTTCTGAATCTAGTGCACCTACCACCAACAGGGCTTCTGAATCTAGTGAACAGGGCTTTTGAATCTAGTGAACCTACCACCAACAGGGCTTCTGAATCTAGTGAACCTACCACCAACAGGGCTTCTGAATCTAGTGAACCTACCGCCAACAGGGCTTCTGAATCTAGTGAACCTACCGCCAACAGGGCTTCTGAATCTAGTGAACCTACCGCCAACAGGGCTTCTGAATCTAGTGAACCTACCACCAACAGGGCTTCTGAATCTAGTGAACAGGGCTTCTGAATCTAGTGAACCTACCGCCAACAGGGCTTCTGAATCTAGTGAACCTACCGCCAACAGGGCTTCTGAATCTAGTGAACAGGGCTTCTGAATCTAGTGAACCTACCACCAACAGGGCTTCTGAATCTAGTGAACAGGGCTTCTGAATCTAGTGAACCGGGCTTCTGAATCTAGTGAACCGGGCTTCTGAATCTAGTGAACCTACCACCAACAGGGCTTCTGAATCTAGTGAACAGGGCTTCTGAATCTAGTGAACAGGGCTTCTGAATCTAGTGAACAGGGCTTCTGAATCTAGTGAACCTACCACCAACAGCACAACACCAATTATATTAAAAGGAGCTCAAGCCTTTATCATTGGCTCATCCACAGATATGTTTGGTGATCGACTAGTAATGCCTTGTAGATCGACCGGTCGATCGCCCGGTTGGTGACCACTGCCCCGAGAGGCACCAAAACGTAAAAAATGTAAGAACATTTTGAAGATTGTTCCACAAATAAAGGTGCAAGAAAACTAAAAGCCTGATTTATGAATTTCCAAAGTTAGCCATCCCTGACACCTGGTGTGATAACTCTTATATCTAAAGTTGAGTAATGATGTTAAAAGTAGTGGGACATTTTGTAAAAAAAAAAAAAAAAGGGCTTTATAAATGAAAACAAAGCAATGTATCAACCTACGTGACCTCAGAGGGCCAACCAACTTCCTGGTAGAGAACGCAGTATTTAATACTAAACCGGTCGCCCGTATTAAAGTGCAGAGCGCCGTGATAAACTGCATCTGACGGCGTTAATGAAGTAGCAGCTGCGTTCATATAGATGACGTCGTCATAGTCTAGGACCGGTAGGAAACGTCGACTGAATAATCTGCTTCCAACTATTTAGCGAGAGGCATTACACCTATTTTAACCCTCAGCTTCTTAACCAACTCCTCAATATGCTTTGGTGGAGGCTGTCATAAAGACTACAAAGAGAGAGAGGAGCAGTGGAGGAGACTGTCATAAAGACTACAAAGAGAGAGAGGAGCGGTGGAGGAGGCTGTCATAAAGACTACAAAGAGAGAGAGAGGAGTGGTGGAGGAGGCTGTCATAAAGACTACAAAGAGAGAGAGGAGCAGTGGAGGAGACTGTCATAAAGACTACAAAGAGAGAGAGGAGCGGTGGTGGAGGAGACTGTCATAAAGACTACAAAGAGAGAGAGGAGCAGTGGAGGAGGAGACTGTCATAAAGACTACAAAGAGAGAGAGAGGAGCAGTGGAGGAGGAGACTGTCATAAAGACTACAAAGAGAGAGAGGAGCAGTGGAGGAGGAGACTGTCATAAAGACTACAAAGGGAGAGAGGAGCAGTGGAGGAGGAGACTGTCATAAAGACTACAAAGAGAGAGAGAGGAGCGGTGGAGGAGGCTGTCATAAAGACTACAAAGAGAGAGAGAGGAGCGGTGGAGGAGGCTGTCATAAAGACTACAAAGAGAGAGAGAGGAGGAGGAGACTGTCATAAAGACTACAAAGAGAGAGAGGAGCGGTGGAGGAGGCTGTCATAAAGACTACAAAGAGAGAGAGAGGAGCGGTGGAGAAGACTGTCATAAAGACTACAAAGAGAGAGAGGGGAGCGGTGGAGGAGACTGTCATAAAGACTACAAAGAGAGAGAGAGGAGGAGGAGACTGTCATAAAGACTACAAAGAGAGAGAGAGGAGCGGTGGAGGAGACTGTCATAAAGACTACAAAGAGAGAGAGGAGCGGTGGAGGAGGCTGTCATAAAGACTACAAAGAGAGAGAGGAGCGGTGGAGGAGGCTGTCATAAAGACTACAAAGAGAGAGAGGAGCGGTGGAGGAGGCTGTTATAAAGACTACAAAGAGAGAGAGGAGCGGTGGAGGAGGCTGTCATAAAGACTACAAAGAGAGAGAGGAGGAGGAGGCTGTCATAAAGACTACAAAGAGAGAGAGAGGAGGAGGAGACTGTCATAAAGACTACAAAGAGAGAGAGAGGAGGAGGAGACTGTCATAAAGACTACAAAGAGAGAGAGAGGAGCGGTGGAGGAGGCTGTCATAAAGACTACAAAGAGAGAGAGAGGGAGGAGGAGACTGTCATAAAGACTACAAAGAGAGAGAGAGGAGCGGTGGAGGAGACTGTCATAAAGACTACAAAGAGAGAGAGGAGCGGTGGAGGAGACTGTCATAAAGACTACAAAGAGAGAGAGAGGAGCGGTGGAGGAAACTGTCATAAAGACTACAAAGAGAGAGAGAGGAGGAGGAGACTGTCATAAAGACTACAAAGAGAGAGAGAGGAGCGGTGGAGGAGACTGTCATAAAGACTACAAAGAGAGAGAGGAGCGGTGGAGGAGGCTGTCATAAAGACTACAAAGAGAGAGAGGAGCGGTGGAGGAGGCTGTCATAAAGACTACAAAGAGAGAGAGAGGAGCGGTGGAGGAGGCTGTCATAAAGACTACAAAGAGAGAGAGAGGAGCGGTGGAGGAGGCTGTCATAAAGACTACAAAGAGAGAGAGAGGAGCGGTGGAGGAGGCTGTCATAAAAGACTACAAAGAGAGAGAGAGGAGCGGTGGAGGAGGCTGTCATAAAGACTACAAAGAGAGAGAGAGGAGCGGTGGAGGAAACTGTCATAAAGACTACAAAGAGAGAGAGGAGCGGTGGAGGAAACTGTCATAAAGACTACAAAGAGAGAGAGAGGAGGAGGAGACTGTCATAAAGACTACAAAGAGAGAGAGAGGAGCGGTGGAGGAGACTGTCATAAAGACTACAAAGAGAGAGAGAGGAGGAGGAGAGACTGTCATAAAGACTACAAAGAGAGAGAGAGGAGCGGTGGAGGAGACTGTCATAAAGACTACAAAGAGAGAGAGAGGAGCGGTGGAGGAGGCTGTCATAAAGACTACAAAGAGAGAGAGAGGAGCGGTGGAGGAAACTGTCATAAAGACTACAAAGAGAGAGAGAGGAGCAGTGGAGGAGGCTGTCATAAAGACTACAAAGAGAGAGAGGAGCAGCGGTGGAGGAGGCTGTCATAAAGACTACAAAGAGAGAGAGAGAGGAGCGGTGGAGGAGGCTGTCATGAAGACTACAAAGAGAGAGAGGAGCGGTGGAGGAGGCTGTCATAAAGACTACAAAGAGAGAGAGAGGAGCGGTGGAGGAGACTGTCATAAAGGCTACAAAGAGAGAGAGAGGAGCGGTGGAGGAGACTGTCATAAAGACTACAAAGAGAGAGAGAGGAGCGGTGGAGGAGACTGTCATAAAAGACTACAAAGAGAGAGAGGGGAGCGGTGGAGGAGACTGTCATAAAGACTACAAAGAGAGAGAGGGGAGCGGTGGAGGAGACTGTCATAAAGACTACAAAGAGAGAGAGAGGAGCGGTGGAGGAGACTGTCATAAAGACTACAAAGAGAGAGAGGGGAGCGGTGGAGGAGGCTGTCATAAAGACTACAAAGAGAGAGAGGAGCGGTGGAGGAGACTGTCATAAAGACTACAAAGAGAGAGAGGGAGCGGTGGAGGAGACTGTCATAAAGACTACAAAGAGAGAGAGGAGCGGTGGAGGAGACTGTCATAAAGACTACAAAGAGAGAGAGAGAGGAGCGGTGGAGGAGACTGTCATAAAGACTACAAAGAGAGAGGGGGGAGCGGTGGAGGAGGCTGTCATAAAGACTACAAAGAGAGAGAGAGGAGCGGTGGAGGAGGCTGTCATAAAGACTACAAAGAGAGAGAGAGGAGCGGTGGAGGAGGCTGTCATAAAGACTACAAAGAGAGAGGAGGAGGAGGCTGTCATGAAGACTACAAAGAGAGAGAGAGGAGCGGTGGAGGAGACTGTCATAAAGACTACAAAGAGAGAGAGAGGAGCGGTGGAGGAGGCTGTCATAAAGACTACAAAGAGAGAGAGAGGAGCGGTGGAGGAAACTGTCATAAAGACTACAAAGAGAGAGAGAGAGCGGTGGAGGGAACTGTCATAAAGACTACAAAGAGAGAGAGAGGAGGAGGAGACTGTCATAAAGACTACAAAGAGAGAGAGAGGAGCGGTGGAGGAGACTGTCATAAAGACTACAAAGAGAGAGAGAGGAGGAGGAGACTGTCATAAAGACTACAAAGAGAGAGAGAGGAGCGGTGGAGGAGACTGTCATAAAGACTACAAAGAGAGAGAGAGGAGCGGTGGAGGAGGCTGTCATAAAGACTACAAAGAGAGAGAGAGGAGCGGTGGAGGAGGACTGTCATAAAGACTACAAAGAGAGAGAGAGGAGCAGTGGAGGAGGAGACTGTCATAAAGACTACAAAGAGAGAGAGGAGCAGCGGTGGAGGAGGCTGTCATAAAGACTACAAAGAGAGAGAGAGGAGCGGTGGAGGAGGCTGTCATGAAGACTACAAAGAGAGAGAGGAGCGGTGGAGGAGGCTGTCATAAAGACTACAAAGAGAGAGAGAGGAGCGGTGGAGGAGACTGTCATAAAGGCTACAAAGAGAGAGAGAGGAGCGGTGGAGGAGACTGTCATAAAGACTACAAAGAGAGAGAGAGGAGCGGTGGAGGAGACTGTCATAAAGACTACAAAGAGAGAGAGGGGAGCGGTGGAGGAGACTGTCATAAAGACTACAAAGAGAGAGAGAGGAGCGGTGGAGGAGACTGTCATAAAGACTACAAAGAGAGAGAGGGGAGCGGTGGAGGAGGCTGTCATAAAGACTACAAAGAGAGAGAGGAGCGGTGGAGGAGACTGTCATAAAGACTACAAAGAGAGAGAGAGGGAGCGGTGGAGGAGACTGTCATAAAGACTACAAAGAGAGAGAGAGGAGCGGTGGAGGAGGCTGTCATAAAGACTACAAAGAGAGAGAGGAGCGGTGGTGGAGGCTGTCATAAAGACTACAAAGAGAGAGGGGGGAGCGGTGGAGGAGGCTGTCATAAAGACTACAAAGAGAGAGAGAGGAGCGGTGGAGGAGACTGTCATAAAGACTACAAAGAGAGAGAGAGGAGCGGTGGAGGAGGCTGTCATAAAGACTACAAAGAGAGAGAGGAGGAGGAGGCTGTCATGAAGACTACAAAGAGAGAGAGGAGCGGTGGAGGAGACTGTCATAAAGACTACAAAGAGAGAGAGAGGAGCGGTGGAGGAGACTGTCATAAAGACTACAAAGAGAGAGAGAGGAGCGGTGGAGGAGACTGTCATAACGACTACTTAAGGAGTGTGTTAGAGAGAGGAGGAGGAGGAGGAGGAGGAAGAGGAGGAGGAGTGTGAGGAGTACCAGAGAGGAGAGAGGAGCGGTGGAGGCTGTCAAACTCTGACAGGTCTTCTCTGGACGTACCGTTGGACGAACTGAACAGGTCAAAACTACCTGCTGGGGGGAACACACACACACACACACACACACAAAGACACACACACACACACACAGACAGCAGGGTTAATGTTTCCAGTGTCTTGTGAGCAGTTGTGTATCTGTGTGGAGGTCTGCAGAACTTGATGGGTGTATGTGTTCCCTTTGTGTGTGTGTGTGTGTGTGTCAGGGTTTCCGTCAGGAGAATGTGGCGCTTGACATTTTACCGGAAGTATTTTAAAATTTACCGGATATTTGAGAAATCTGCCGGACCCATATGCCTTGTGTGTGTAAACCTGATTAGGGGTGTCCACCCACGGTGATCAGAATGACAGAAAATCACATTTAGATGATGGTAAATTCATCTGGTCAGAACATGCAACTCCAGGATGCAACGACGTGCGGTCCGGTCGCCCCCTTCTTACCGAATTCCCGACGCGCACTTTGAAGATTTCAGAATAACTGTCCACATTTTACAGCTCCTCCGCCAACAAGACGAGTAACGAACAGCAAAGTCACCAGTCTGCCAATCTCCTATCCGCCGGAGTAGAAACGTCGACCTATTCTATTGGTCAGCTTGTCGAGAAAGCAATAGCATTATTCCAAACCGACTCTGGGGACAGTTGTGGGACGACATGATCCCAAATTCATACAACCAGTACATTAAAAAGCAATGAATCTGATGCAACAGATCAGAACGTAGCTCAATTGGTAGAGCGTGGGCGCTTGTAACGCCAGGGTAGTGGGTTCGATTCCCCGGGGACCACCCATACGTAAAAAATGTATGCACACATGACTGTACGTCGCTTTGGATAAAAGCGTCTGCTAAATGGCATATTAATTTTTTTTTTAATTAATGAATTTAACGTTTAGTTTAAAATGTTGATCAACTATTCTTTTTCCACATTATTAAGCGCAGCAATGCGCACACGGCAGTAGGCTACACACGAACGTTTGTCCCATAATGCAATTAGCGGGAAAACACTTGCGAGCAGTTTCATGTGACAGAAATTCTCAGTTCTAAAAACGTAGAAAGAGGGGGGATCTAAAGATGCAGCAACTAGGATGGGGTTGCTAATATGATTATGATTGTGCCTTTGGCTTCTGGACAACGAAACAAAAAGTTGATTTGAAAACCAATAGAACAGGAGAAACAAACTGTTTTCAAATGGCATACAGTGGGGAAAAAAAGTATTTAGTCAGCCACCAATTGTGCAAATTCTCCCACTTAAAAAGATGAGAGAGGCCTGTAATTTTCATCATAGGTACACGTCAACTATGACAGACAAATTGAGAAAAAAAAATCCAGAAAATCCCATTGTAGGATTTTTAATGAATTTATTTGCAAATTATGGTGGAAAATAAGTATTTGGTCACCTACAAACAAGCAAGATTTCTGGCTCTCACAGACCTGTAACTTATTCTTTAAGAGGCTCCTCTGTCCTCCACTCGTTACCTGTATTAATGGCACCTGTTTGAACTTGTTATCAGTATAAAAGACACCTGTCCACAACCTCAAACAGTCACACTCCAAAATTCACAATGGCCAAGACCAAAGAGCTGTCAAAGGACACCAAAAACAAAATTGTAGACCTGCACCAGGCTGGGAAGACTGAATCTGCAATAGGTAAGCAGCTTGGTTTGAATAAATCAACTGTGGGAGCAATTATTAGGAAATGGAAGACATACAAGACCACTGATAATCTCCCTCGACCTGGGGCTCCACGCAAGATCTCACCCCGTGGGGTCAAAATGATCACAAGAACGGTGAGCAAAAATCCCAGAACCACACGGGGGGACCTAGTGAATGACCTGCAGAGAGCTGGGACCAAAGTAACAAAGCCAACCATCAGTAACACACTACGCTGCCAGGGACTCAAATCCTGCAATGCGAGACGTGTCCCCCTGCTTAAGCCAGTACATGTCCAGGCCCGTCTGAAGTGCATTTGGATGATCCAGAAGAGGATTGGGAGAATGTCATATGGTCAGATGAAACA
>CM072232.1:52783249-52788249 GCA_036851935.1 Coregonus suidteri | reverse complement strand
GTGAGGAGCTGCAGCGGCGGACTGACAGATGCCCTGTTCACGCCAGGCTGAGTCTGTACGCCTGTGGTAAATAACACACGCAACGACTAACCGAAATACACACGCCCTGTTCACGCCAGGCTGAGTCTGTACGCCTGTGGTAAATAACACACGGAACGACTAACCAAAATACACACGCCCTGTTCACGCCAGGCTGGGTCTGTACGCCTGTGGTAAATAACACACACAACGACTAACCAAAATACACACGCCCTGTTCACGCCAGGCTGAGTCTGTACGCCTGTGGTAAATAACACACGGAACGACTAACCAAAATACACACGCCCTGTTCACGCCAGGCTGGGTCTGTACGCCTGTGGTAAATAACACACACAACGACTAACCAAAATACACACGCCCTGTTCACGCTAGGCTGGGTCTGTACGCCTGTGGTAAATAACACACGCAACGACTAACCAAAATACACACGCCCTGTTCACGCTAGGCTGGGTCTGTACGCCTGTGGTAAATAACACACGCAACGACTAACCAAAATACACACGCCCTGTTCACGCTAGGCTGTGTCTGTACGCCTGTGGTAAATAACACACGCAACGACTAACCAAAATACACACGCCCTGTTCACGCCAGGCTGGGTCTGGACGCCTGTGGTAAATAACACACGCAACGACTAACCAAAATACACACGCCCTGTTCACGCTAGGCTGTGTCTGTACGCCTGTGGTAAATAACACACGCAACGACTAACCAAAATACACACGCCCTGTTCACGCCAGGCTGGGTCTGGACGCCTGTGGTAAATAACACACGCAACGACTAACCAAAATACACACGCCCTGTTCACGCTAGGCTGGGTCTGTACGCCTGTGGTAAATAACACACGGAACGACTAACCAAAATACACACGCCCTGTTCACGCTAGGCTGGGTCTGTACGCCTGTGGTAAATAACACACGCAACGACTAACCAAAATACACACGCCCTGTTCACGCTAGGCTGGGTCTGTACGCCTGTGGTAAATAACACACGCAACGACTAACCAAAATACACACGCCCTGTTCACGCTAGGCTGTGTCTGTACGCCTGTGGTAAATAACACACGCAACGACTAACCAAAATACACACGCAGACGCCCTGTTCACGCCAGGCTGAGTCTGGCTACGCCTGTGGTAAATAACACACGGAACGACTAACCGAAATACACACGCAGACGCCCTGTTCACGCCAGGCTGAGTCTGTACGCCTGTGGTAAATAACACACGGAACGACTAACCGAAATACACACGCAGACGCCCTGTTCACGCCAGGCTGAGTCTGTACGCCTGTGGTAAATAACACACGGAACGACTAACCAAAATACACACGCAGACGCCCTGTTCACGCCAGGCTGGGTCTGTACGCCTGTGGTAAATAACACACGTAACGACTAACCGAAATACACACGCCCTGTTCACGCCAGGCTGAGTCTGTATGCCTGTGGTAAATAACACACGTAACGACTAACCAAAATACACACGCAGACGCCCTGTTCACGCCAGGCTGAGTCTGTACGCCTGTGGTAAATAACACACGGAACGACTAACCAAAATACACACGCAGCCGTTTCATTCCACTAAATAAATGCTAATGAACCTATAGAGCGGTCAACATGGGGTTACATCGACTGGTATTTCCATCAATCAATATGCTGAAAAGCATTGTTTTGCTAATGGGATGGTTTTTTTCCCTCCCGGACTATTGGCCGCTGCAAATGTTATTTAAATCGGCTTTTCATGATTATGATTATGATTATTATTGTTATTATTATTACTATTATTACTACTATTATTATTACTGCTATTATTATTACTGCTATTATTATTACTACTATTATTACTGCTATTATTACTGCTATTATTACTACTATTATTACTACTGCTATTATTATTACTACTATTATTACTACTATTATTACTGCTATTATTACTGCTATTATTACTACTGCTATTATTATTACTACTATTATTACTGCTATTATTACTGCTATAATTACTGCTATTATTACTACTGCTATTATTATTACTGCTATTATTACTGCTATTATTATTGCTATTATTATTACTGCTATTATTATTACTACTATTATTACTGCTATTATTACTACTGCTATTATTACTACTGCTATTATTATTACTACTATTATTACTGCTATTATTACTACTATTATTATTACTGCTATTATTATTACTACTATTATTATTACTACTATTATTACTACTGCTATTATTATTACTACTATTATTATTACTACTATTATTACTACTGCTATTATTATTACTACTATTATTACTGCTATTATTACTACTATTATTACTACTGCTATTATTATTACTACTATTATTACTGCTATTATTACTACTGCTATTATTATTACTGCTATTATTACTACTGCTATTATTATTACTACTATTATTACTGCTATTATTATTACTGCTATTATTACTACTATTATTACTGCTATTATTACTACTGCTATTATTACTACTATTATTACTACCCCTAGTATTATTATTACTATTATTACTATTATTATTACTACTACTATTATTATTATTGCTATTATTACTACTATTATTACTACTGCTATTATTATTACTACTATTATTACTACTATTATTATTACTACTACTATTATTATTACTGCTATTATTACTACTATTATTACTACCGCTATTATTATTACTGCTAATATTACTACTATTATTACTACTATTATTATTGTTATTATTACTATTATTACTATTATTATTACTACTACTATTATTATTATTATTATTATTATTATTGTTACTATTATTATTATTGTTATTATTATTGTTATTATATTTTGCCAAAGCCACCTATTACCGGCTAACTAAACCCTGGTGTACCTGTGTTGGAAGTCTTGGGCATTGTGCCTCCAGAGCCCCAGGGGTCAGGAGCAGGGTTGGTTCCCCAGGGATCACTGCTCTTCATGGGGGGAACAGAGGAGGACGGGGGACCCCACGGATCTACTGGAGCCACTGGCTTTGGGGCTGCACCTGGACGGACACACACACCACACACCATACAAAATGAGTTAACCCAGATAAAATAAGTAGACAGATGAAAAGTCATTCCTGCTGGTTGTCTGTCACATTGCTTTGACCTCGTTTTCAGATCAGTACCGCTCTAGACTACTAAGATACATCCTCCTCTCCCTCTGTCCTCCTCCCGCTCCACTCTCCCTCTGTCCTCCTCCACTCTCCTCCACTCTCCTCTCTGTCCTGTCCTCCTCCCGCTCCACTCTCCCTCGGTCCTCCTCCCGCTCCCCCTCTCCCTCTGTCCTCCTCCCGGTCCACTCTCCCTCTGTCCTCCTCCCGCTCCACTCTCCCTCTGTCCTCCTCCCGCTCCACTCTCCCTCTGTCCTCCTCCCGGTCCACTCTCCCTCTGTCCTCCTCCCGCTCCACTCTCCCTCTGTCCTCCTCCCGCTCCACCCTCCCTCTGTCCTCCTCCCGCTCCAGTCTCCCTCTGTCCTCCTCCCGCTCCACTCTCCCTCTGTCCCCCTCCCGCTCCACTCTCCCTCTGTCCTCCTCCCGCTCCACTCTCCCTCTGTCCTCCTCCCGCTCCACTCTCCCTCTGTCCTCCTCCCGCTCCACTCTCCCTCTGTCCCCCTTACAGACTCACACTGGACAGTTCCTGTCCCCCCTTTATGCTGTCAAACCCACTGGACAGTTCCTGTCCCCCTTTACACTGTCAAACCCACTGGACAGTTCCTGTCCCCCCTTTACACTGTCAAACCCACTGGACAGTTCCTGTCCCCCCCTTTACACTGTCAAACCCACTGGACAGTTCCTGTCCCCTTTACACTGTCAAACCCACTGGACAGTTCCTGTCCCCTTTACACTGTCAAACCCACTGGACAGTTCCTGTCCCCTTTACACTGTCAAACCCACTGGACAGTTCCTGTCCCCTTTACACTGTCAAACCCACTGGACAGTTCCTGTCCCCCCTTTACACTGTCAAACCCACTGGACAGTTCCTGTCCCCCCTTTACACTGTCAAACCCACTGGACAGTTCCTGTCCCCCCTTTACACCGTCAAACCCACTGGACAGTTCCTGTCCCCTTTACACTGTCAAACCCACTGGACAGTTCCTGTCCCCCCTTTACGCTGTCAAACCCACTGGACAGTTCCTGTCCCCTTTACACTGTCAAACCCACTGGACAGTTCCTGTCCCCCCTTTACACTGTCAAACCCACTGGACAGTTCCTGTCCCCTTTATGCTGTCAAACCCACTGGACAGTTCCTGTCCCCCCTTTACACTGTCAAACCCACTGGACAGTTCCTGTCCCCTTTACACTGTCAAACCCACTGGACAGTTCCTGTCCCCCTTTACACTGTCAAACCCACTGGACAGTTCCTGTCCCCTTTACACTGTCAAACCCACTGGACAGTTCCTGTCCCCTTTACACTGTCAAACCCACTGGACAGTTCCTGTCCCCTTTACACTGTCAAACCCACTGGACAGTTCCTGTCCCCTTTACACTGTCAAACCCACTGGACAGTTCCTGTCCCCCCTTTACACTGTCAAACCCACTGGACAGTTCCTGTCCCCCCTTTACGCTGTCAAACCCACTGGACAGTTCCTGTCCCCTTTACACTGTCAAACCCACTGGACAGTTCCTGTCCCCTTTACACTGTCAAAACCCACTGGACAGTTCCTGTCCCCTTTACACTGTCAAACCCACTGGACAGTTCCTGTCCCCCTTTACACTGTCAAACCCACTGGACAGTTCCTGTCCCCCCTTTTACACGCTGTCAAACCCACTGGACAGTTCCTGTCCCCTTTACACTGTCAAACCCACTGGACAGTTCCTGTCCCCTTTACACTGTCAAACCCACTGGACAGTTCCTGTCCCCCTTTACGCTGTCAAACCCACTGGACAGTTCCTGTCCCCTTTACGCTGTCAAACCCACTGGACAGTTCCTGTCCCCTTTTC
>CM072232.1:52760749-52778249 GCA_036851935.1 Coregonus suidteri | reverse complement strand
CGGACTGTTTGTTCCATAATGAAATTAGCGGGGAAGGGGGGAGGGGGGGGGTACGTTGTTTAAAAAAAGGCACTGCACATGCGAGCCGTTTCCTGACAGACGGAAATATCTGTTAGAAAGAAAGGGGGAGATCTAAAGATGCAACAACTAGCGTGGGGGTTGCTAATATGACTAGGATTGTGCATTTTGGCTACCGGACAAATGAAAGAAAGTTGAAAACCAATAGAACGTGAGAGAAACAGGATACTGGTTTCAAAACGGCACATGAGGAAGTCTTTATAAAATAATGCGCCTGCAACGTTTCCATGGTTGGATTTGTGTCTATAGGCTACTTTAGAAGCATGGTAAGACACGCCTCATAATATGAGGTAAAACGGTCAGGTTTCAAAACAAACCAAGTACATGTTTTCAAAATGCATCCGGTCTCCGGATCACTGCAACGTGACGCGATGTTACTGAAGCCTGCCGAGTTGCCCTATACACTTGGACGGCGAATGGGAAGCGCGCTTCAATTACCAGTAGCTCTTTTTTTTTTTTAATACGCGATTAACATTTTTAGAAATTGTTGCGCAATGACTGGGCTTTTTATAAAAAACACGTTTTTAACTCCAGCAGCAACGGCTGGTTGATGAGATGTAAATCTCTCACGCTACATCGACTGGTATTTCAAAAAAATCTATGAAACGGCTAAAATACATTATTTCGAATGGGGATTTTATTATTTTTTTTCCTTCTCCTGGACAATTGGCCGGCACCCGTTTTATTTAATCGGCTTTGAAACCCTGACACACAGGGGACAAAAAAACAACAGCCCTAATGAGAGAAAACTGTCAGCCCAGAAGAAGTCTTATGAGGGTCGGTCAATCAGCCATCCATCCAGCCATCATCACCTTTGAGAAAAACAGACTACAACAACCTACAGCCGTACCATTGGAAACACTGAGATAGCCAAGCCCCTCTGTCGGTGTGTCTGTGTGTCTGTGTGTGTGTGTACCTCTCTCTTCTTCTTGGCTAGTTTTCCAGAGCCGGTATCACCGAGGGCTTTTCCTTTACGACTCTCCTCTAGCGCCATCTGGAGTCTCAGGTCATCTCCCCGACGCATCCTCTCCTCCTATGCACAGAGAGAAAGGCAGAAAGGTACAGAGAGATTAACCTAGAGAGGAGTCCCCCTGAGCAAGCTGACAGACAGACAGACAGAGGGAGACAGAGAACAGTCTCTAAAAGACGTGTTGATGAAGTGTTGACCACAGAGAGATTAACCTAGAGAGGAGTCCCCCTGAGCAAGGTGACAGACAGACAGACAGACAGACAGACAGACAGAGGGAGACAGAGAACAGTCTCTAAAAGACGTGTTGATGAAGTGTTGACCACCGAGAGATTAACCTAGAGAGGAGTCCCCCTGAGCAAGGTGACAGACAGAGGGAGACAGGGAACAGTCTCTAAAAGACGTGTTGACCACCGAGAGATTAACCTAGAGAGGAGTCCCCCTGAGCAAGCTGACAGACAGAGGGAGACAGAGAACAGTCTCTAAAAGACGTGTTGATGAAGTGTTGACCACAGAGAGATTAACCTAGAGAGGAGTCCCCCTGAGCAAGGTGACAGACAGACAGAGGGAGACAGGGAACAGTCTCTAAAAGACGTGTTGAAGAAGTGTTGACCACCGAGAGATTAACCTAGAGAGGAGTCCCCCTGAGCAAGGTGACAGACAGAGGGAGACAGGGAACAGTCTCTAAAAGACGTGTTGACCACCGAGAGATTAACCTAGAGAGGAGTCCCCCTGAGCAAGCTGACAGACAGACAGAGGGAGACAGAGAACAGTCTCTAAAAGACGTGTTGATGAAGTGTTGACCACAGAGAGATTAACCTAGAGAGGAGTCCCCCTGAGCAAGCTGACAGACAGACAGAGGGAGACAGGGAACAGTCTCTAAAAGACGTGTTGATGAAGTGTTGACCACCGAGAGATTAACCTAGAGAGGAGTCCCCCTGAGCAAGGTGACAGACAGACAGAGGGAGACAGGGAACAGTCTCTAAAAGACGTGTTGACCACAGAGAGATTAACCTAGAGAGGAGTCCCCCTGAGCAAGGTGACAGACAGACAGAGGGAGACAGGGAACAGTCTCTAAAAGACGTGTTGACCACAGAGAGATTAACCTAGAGAGGAGTCCCCCTGAGCAAGCTGACAGACAGACAGAGGGAGACAGGGAACAGTCTCTAAAAGACGTGTTGATGAAGTGTTGACCACCGAGAGATTAACCTAGAGAGGAGTCCCCCTGAGCAAGGTGACTGACAGACAGAGGGAGACAGGGAACAGTCTCTAAAAGACGTGTTGACCACAGAGAGATTAACCTAGAGAGGAGTCCCCCTGAGCAAGGTGACAGACAGAGGGAGACAGGGAACAGTCTCTAAAAGACGTGTTGAAGTGTTGACCACAGAGAGATTAACCTAGAGAGGAGTCCCCCTGAGCAAGCTGACAGACAGAGGGAGACAGGGAACAGTCTCTAAAAGACGTGTTGAAGAAGTGTTGACCACAGAGAGATTAACCTAGAGAGGAGTCCCCCTGAGCAAGGTGACAGACAGACAGAGGGAGACAGGGAACAGTCTCTAAAAGACGTGTTGAAGTGTTGACCACCGAGAGATTAACCTAGAGAGGAGTCCCCCTGAGCAAGGTGACAGACAGACAGAGGGAGACAGAGAACAGTCTCTAAAAGACGTGTTGAAGAAGTGTTGACCACAGAGAGATTAACCTAGAGAGGAGTCCCCCTGAGCAAGGTGACAGACAGACAGAGGGAGACAGGGAACAGTCTCTAAAAGACGTGTTGACCACAGAGAGATTAACCTAGAGAGGAGTCCCCCTGAGCAAGGTGACAGACAGACAGAGGGAGACAGGGAACAGTCTCTAAAAGACGTGTTGACCACCGAGAGATTAACCTAGAGAGGAGTCCCCCTGAGCAAGCTGACAGACAGACAGAGGGAGACAGAGAACAGTCTCTAAAAGACGTGTTGAAGTGTTGACCACCGAGAGATTAACCTAGAGAGGAGTCCCCCTGAGCAAGCTGACAGACAGACAGAGGAAGTGTTGACCACCGAACAGATGACGGGCGTGGCCGTGGCGTGCGTACCTGTTCTGCAGCCTCTCTGCTCATGGCCAGGGCCAGCTGGAGCTGGAGCTCCTCCTCTCCGCTGGTCTGAGGGCGGGCCTGCTCCAACTCTGAGCCTGGAACCGGGGACGTGGCTACACACACACACACACACACAACACACACACACACACACACACACACACACACACACACACACACACACACACACACACACACACGTTAGACATGCCTCAGCAGAACTGACTGACACACTGCAGTACTAGACCAGAGAGAGATCAGTTAGAAGACATTAATTACTGCTAAAATAGACAAGAGAGACTGGTGTGTGTTTTTGAGGCCCTATGGCAAAGCCAGTAGAGGAGAACGCGTCACTTTAGTTTTTATTGGATCAGGGCGACGGGGCACACTGAGACGGGAGCCGCTTGTGTGAGGCTGTTGGCTGGAAACAGTGAGTGTGTTGTTTCCGTGGGAACTGAGGCGTGGGCGGGAGTAGATGACACAGCACAGTCGGGGACTGATGACATCGTACATCTCTACTCTGTCTGCGTCTTTCTGTCTGTCTGTCTGTCTGTCTGTCTGCTCCCTCTCCCCCCTTTTACCCCCCCTTCTCTCTCACTCTTTCAGAGCCCCCCCTCTCTCACTGTTCTGCCCCCCCCCCTCTCTCTCACTCTTTGCCCCCCCCCTCTCTCACTCTTTGCCCCCACCTCTCTCACTCTTTGCCCCCCCCCCTCTCTCTCACTCTTTGCCCCCCCCCCCTCTCTCACTCTTTGCCCCCCCCTCTGTATGTCCTTGAACCAATTATTTTATTTAAAAATCGCACACAGAAGTTGTTAAAGGCTAATTTAGTGGTTAATGGCAGCCTGCAGTACCCCGGTCGGCCTTCAACTTGAGTTACTTAATGAGAGGGGGCAGCACTGAGCTGGCCACCAACGTCACTTCCTGGAGTAGCTCAAAACTGCTCATGTTATGTCTCCATGAGACGCCATCTTTAACCGACTTCACTTGGCTTCAATACACTGTTGAGTCTTCACATAGGAATGAATGGTGTCACGTGATCAATGAATGGTGTCAGGTGATCGATGGCTTTGTCCATTCGAATATACAGTCATTTGGACAAAGCCATCAGGAAGCCGCTACAAACACAAGGTAGCCTAGGTGTCTGTACAGTCCAAGGTTTAACCCAGCTCTAAACCAGACCTACTCCTAGTCAGAGAGACAGACTACAGCTCTAAACCAGACCTACTCCTAGTCAGTCAGAGAGACAGACTACAGCTCTAAACCAGACCTACTCCTAGTCAGTCAGAGAGACAGACTACAGCTCTAAACCAGACCTACTCCTAGTCAGTCAGAGAGACAGACTACAGCTCTAAACCAGACCTACTCCTAGTCAGAGAGACAGACTACAGCTCTAAACCAGACCTACTCCTAGTCAGAGAGACAGACTACAGCTCTAAACCAGACCTACTCCAGTCAGACCTACAGCTCTAAACCAGACCTACTCCTAGTCAGAGAGACCTACTCCTAGTCACAGACTACAGCTCTAAACCAGACCTACTCCTAGTCAGTCAGAGAGACAGACTACAGCTCTAAACCAGACCTACTCCTAGTCAGTCAGAGACAGACTACAGCTCTAAACCAGACCTACTCCTAGTCAGTCAGAGAGACAGACTACAGCTCTAAACCAGACCTACTCCTAGTCAGTCAGAGAGACAGACTACAGCTCTAAACCAGACCTACTCCTAGTCAGAGAGACAGACTACAGCTCTAAACCAGACCTACTCCCAGAGAGAGACAGACTACAGCTCTAAACCAGACCTACTCCCAGTCAGTCAGAGAGACAGACTACAGCTCTAAACCAGACCTACTCCTAGTCAGTCAGAGAGACAGACTACAGCTCTAAACCAGACCTACTCCTAGTCAGTCAGAGAGACAGACTACAGCTCTAAACCAGACCTACTCCCAGTCAGTCAGAGAGACAGACTACAGCTCTAAACCAGACCTACTCCTAGTCAGACAGAGAGACAGACTACAGCTCTAAACCAGACCTACTCCTAGTCAGAGAGACAGACTACAGCTCTAAACCAGACCTACTCCTAGTCAGAGAGACAGACTACAGCTCTAAACCAGACCTACTCCTAGTCAGAGAGACAGACTACAGCTCTAAACCAGACCTACTCCTAGTCAGTCAGAGAGACAGACTACAGCTCTAAACCAGACCTACTCCTAGTCAGTCAGAGAGACAGACTACAGCTCTAAACCAGACCTACTCCTAGTCAGAGAGACAGACTACAGCTCTAAACCAGACCTACTCCTAGTCAGAGAGACAGACTACAGCTCTAAACCAGACCTACTCCTAGTCAGTCAGAGACAGACTACAGCTCTAAACCAGACCTACTCCCAGTCAGAGAGACAGACTACAGCTCTAAACCAGACCTACTCCTAGTCAGAGAGACAGACTACAGCTCTAAACCAGACCTACTCCTAGTCAGTCAGAGAGACAGACTACAGCTCTAAACCAGACCTACTCCTAGTCAGTCAGAGAGACAGACTACAGCTCTAAACCAGACCTACTCCTAGTCAGAGAGACAGACTACAGCTCTAAACCAGACCTACTCCTAGTCAGAGAGACAGACTACAGCTCTAAACCAGACCTACTCCTAGTCAGAGAGACAGACTACAGCTCTAAACCAGACCTACTCCTAGTCAGTCAGAGAGACAGACTACAGCTCTAAACCAGACCCTACTCCTAGTCAGAGAGACAGACTACAGCTCTAAACCAGACCTACTCCTAGTCAGAGAGACAGACTACAGCTCTAAACCAGACCTACTCCCAGTCAGTCAGAGAGACAGACTACAGCTCTAAACCAGACCTACTCCTAGTCAGTCAGAGAGACAGACTACAGCTCTAAACCAGACCTACTCCCAGTCAGAGAGAGACAGACTACAGCTCTAAACCAGACCTACTCCTAGTCAGAGAGACAGACTACAGCTCTAAACCAGACCTACTCCTAGTCAGTCAGAGAGACAGACTACAGCTCTAAACCAGACCTACTCCTAGTCAGAGAGACAGACTACAGCTCTAAACCAGACCTACTCCTAGTCAGTCAGAGAGACAGACTACAGCTCTAAACCAGACCTACTCCTAGTCAGAGAGACAGACTACAGCTCTAAACCAGACCTACTCCTAGTCAGAGAGACAGACTACAGCTCTAAACCAGACCTACTCCTAGTCAGTCAGAGAGACAGACTACAGCTCTAAACCAGACCTACTCCTAGTCAGTCAGAGAGACAGACTACAGCTCTAAACCAGACCTACTCCTAGTCAGTCAGAGAGACAGACTACAGCTCTAAACCAGACCTACTCCTAGTCAGTCAGAGAGACAGACTACAGCTCTAAACCAGACCTACTCCTAGTCAGTCAGAGAGACAGACTACAGCTCTAAACCAGACCTACTCCTCAGTCAGAGAGACAGACTACAGCTCTAAACCAGACCTACTCCTAGTCAGTCAGAGAGACAGACTACAGCTCTAAACCAGACCTACTCCTAGTCAGTCAGAGAGACAGACTACAGCTCTAAACCAGACCTACTCCTAGTCAGTCAGAGAGACAGACTACAGCTCTAAACCAGACCTACTCCTAGTCAGTCAGAGAGACAGACTACAGCTCTAAACCAGACCTACTCCTAGTCAGTCAGAGAGACAGACTACAGCTCTAAACCAGACCTACTCCTAGTCAGTCAGAGAGACAGACTACAGCTCTAAACCAGACCTACTCCTAGTCAGAGAGAGACAGACTACAGCTCTAAACCAGACCTACTCCTAGTCAGTCAGAGAGACAGACTACAGCTCTAAACCAGACCTACTCCTAGTCAGTCAGAGAGACAGACTACAGCTCTAAACCAGACCTACTCCTAGTCAGTCAGAGAGACAGACTACAGCTCTAAACCAGACCTACTCCTAGTCAGTCAGAGAGACAGACTACAGCTCTAAACCAGACCTACTCCTAGTCAGTCAGAGAGACAGACTACAGCTCTAAACCAGACCTACTCCCAGTCAGTCAGAGAGACAGACTACAGCTCTAAACCAGACCTACTCCTAGTCAGAGAGAGACAGACTACAGCTCTAAACCAGACCTACTCCTAGTCAGTCAGAGAGACAGACTACAGCTCTAAACCAGACCTACTCCTAGTCAGTCAGAGAGACAGACTACAGCTCTAAACCAGACCTACTCCCAGTCAGTCAGAGAGACAGACTACAGCTCTAAACCAGACCTACTCCTAGTCAGTCAGAGAGACAGACTACAGCTCTAAACCAGACCTACTCCTAGTCAGTCAGAGAGACAGACAGACTACAGCTCTAAACCAGACCTACTCCTAGTCAGAGAGACAGACTACAGCTCTAAACCAGACCTACTCCTAGTCAGAGAGACAGACTACAGCTCTAAACCAGACCTACTCCTAGTCAGTCAGAGAGACAGACTACAGCTCTAAACCAGACCTACTCCTAGTCAGTCAGAGAGACAGACTACAGCTCTAAACCAGACCTACTCCTAGTCAGTCAGAGAGACAGACTACAGCTCTAAACCAGACCTACACCTAGTCAGTCAGAGAGACAGACTACAGACACAGAGTGAGATCCTACTGATGTGTAAATATAGCTACAGTATATATATCTCACAGTGCCACAGCTCAGGGTTGTGTGTATAACTGATGTGGAAGTACTAAAAAACAATGAAAAGGAAAAACCAAGGAGGCCGAGACGCTAAAAATAAACCTACACTCGAAAGAATAACTCGAAAGAATAACAAAATATGTTAATGAAAAGTGCTAAAAAAAAAAAAGGTTCCTCCCACACACCTTCCATTGTAGCCTAAGTCCTGAGCACAGACCCTGACACTGGCCCTCTACTATAACTGATGTGACCCCTGGCCCTCTACTATAACTGATGTGACCCCTGACCCTGGCCCTCTACTATAACTGATGTGACCCCTGACCCTGGCCCTCTACTATAACTGATGTGACCCCTGACCCTGGCCCTCTACTATAACTGATGTGACCCCGACACTGGCCCTCTACTATAACTGATGTGACCCCTGACCCTGGCCCTCTACTATAACTGATGTGACCCCTGACCCTGGCCCTCTACTATAACTGATGTGACCCCTGACCCTGGCCCTCTACTATAACTGATGTGACCCCTGACCCTGGCCCTCTACTATAACTGATGTGACCCCTGGCCCTCTACTATAACTGATGTGACCCCTGACCCTGGCCCTCTACTATAACTGATGTGACCCCTGGCCCTGGCCTTCTACTATAACTGATGTGACCCCCGACACTGGCCCTCTACTATAACTGATGTGACCCCTGGCCCTCTACTATAACTGATGTGACCCCTGACCCTGGCCCTCTACTATAACTGATGTGACCCCCGACCCTGGCCCTCTACTATAACTGATGTGACCCCTGGCCCTCTACTATAACTGATGTGACCCCTGACCCTGGCCCTCTACTATAACTGATGTGACCCCTGGCCCTCTACTATAACTGATGTGACCCCTGACCCTCTACTATAACTGATGTGACCCCTGACCCTCTACTATAACTGATGTGACCCCTGGCCCTCTACTATAACTGATGTGACCCCTGACCCTCTACTATAACTGATGTGACCCCTGACCCTGGCCCTCTACTATAACTGATGTGACCCCCGACACTGGCCCTCTACTATAACTGATGTGACCCCTGACCCTGGCCCTCTACTATAACTGATGTGACCCCTGGCCCTCTACTATAACTGATGTGACCCCTGACCCTGGCCCTCTACTATAACTGATGTGACCCCTGACCCTGGCCCTCTACCCTGGCCCTTATACTATAACTGATGTGACCCCTGACCCTCTACTATAACTGATGTGACCCCTGACCCTGGCCCTCTACTATAACTGATGTGACCCCTGACCCTGGCCCTCTACTATAACTGATGTGACCCCCGACACTGGCCCTCTACTATAACTGATGTGACCCCTGACCCTGGCCCTCTACTATAACTGATGTGACCCCTGACCCTGGCCCTCTACTATAACTGATGTGACCCCCGACACTGGCCCTCTACTATAACTGATGTGACCCCTGGCCCTCTACTATAACTGATGTGACCCCTGACCCTGGCCCTCTACTATAACTGATGTGACCCCCGACACTGGCCCTCTACTATAACTGATGTGACCCCTGGCCCTCTACTATAACTGATGTGACCCCTGACCCTGGCCCTCTACTATAACTGATGTGACCCCTGACCCTGGCCCTCTACTATAACTGATGTGACCCCTGGCCCTCTACTATAACTGATGTGACCCCTGACCCTGGCCCTCTACTATAACTGATGTGACACTGGCCCTGGCCCTCTACTATAACTGATGTGACCCCTGACACTGACCCTCTACTATAACTGATGTGACCCCTGGCCCTCTACTATAACTGATGTGACCCCTGGCCCTCTACTATAACTGATGTGACCCCTGACCCTCTACTATAACTGATGTGACCCTGGCCCTCTACTATAACTGATGTGACCCCTGACCCTGGCCCTCTACTATAACTGATGTGACACTGGCCCTCTACTATAACTGATGTGACCCCTGACCCTGGCCCTCTACTATAACTGATGTGACCCCTGACCCTGGCCCTCTACTATAACTGATGTGACCCCTGACCCTGGCCCTCTACTATAACTGATGTGACCCCTGACCCTGGCCCTCTACTATAACTGATGTGACCCCTGACCCTGGCCCTCTACTATAACTGATGTGACCCCTGGCCCTGGCCCTACATTATATTCACCCCGACCTGCCTTATACAGACAGCGCCACACACAGCTACTGATTGATTTGGAACTGATTGTTGTCAGAGGAAGAGGAGGAGGTCTCTGTTGCGTGTGGCAGGGGGCGGGGCTTGGTGTGAGTGGCAGGGGGCGGGGCTTGGTGTGAGTGGCAGAGGGCGGGGCTTGGTGTGAGTGGCAGAGGCTTGGTGTGAGTGGCAGAGGGCGGGGCTTGGTGTGAGTGGCAAGGGGCGGGGCTTGGTGTGAGTGGCAGAGGCTTGGTGTGAGTGGCAGAGGGCGGGGCTTGGTGTGAGTGGCAGGGGGCAGGGCTTGGTGTGAGTGGCAGAGGCTTGGTGTGAGTGGCAGGGGGCGGGGCTTGGTGTGAGTGGCAGAGGCTTGGTGTGAGTGGTAGAGGGCGGGGCTTGGTGTGAGTGGCAGGGGGCGGGGCTTGGTGTGAGTGGCAGAGGCTTGGTGTGAGTGGCAGGGGGCGGGGCTTGGTGTGAGTGGCAGAGGCTTGGTGTGAGTGGCAGGGGGCGGGGCTTGGTGTGAGTGGAAGGGGGCAGAGGCTTGGTGTGAGTGGCAGGGCTTGGTGTGAGTGAGTGGCAGGGGGCGGGGCTTGGTGTGAGTGTGAGTGTCAAGGTGCACAGCACAGAGGAGAGCGAGACCAGAAAGACAACACACACACACAAAAAAAAGTCTGTGCTGTCGAAAGCTCTTGCTAGCAAGTTAGATGTTCTCAGCTGTTGGAAGTTACTGGCAGTAAAAAAACAGACAATTGCTATCATTGAGAGTTTAATCTCTCAGTTATTACATTTAACAAACAATACAAAAATGCTGTTCTAGAAGGTAAACATCAGTACCCCGCATATAGTAAAATACGGTTTAACGACCAGCCCTATGAACAACAAAAGAATACACGTAACTCTACTGAATTCTAACTAACCATCTCTGGTTCCATCTCCAACATACACATTTAAAAAGAGTGAGTCACTTCACACCCTGAGTGAACAATACCCGGAATCTTCCACTGTCTGGAATCCCCAAAATGACCCTGGCAACACCCCAGCCCCGCTCTCATTGGCCAGTGCCTGTTAAGCATCGTTTCTATTGGCTGATCTCTGCTTCCTTCAGATAATGACTCAGCTGCTACAGTTTCCACCACATTTATCAAGACCACACGCGCGCGCGCTACACTCACCAGGAGATGAGACCTTAGAGCTCCACTGCTATGACCTAAAAGGTTAGAGGTGACTGGGGCCAGAAAGGGGGAAGTGTTGTTTATTCTCTCTCCCTGTGAAGGAGGGGTGAGCACGGAGCTCTCCGGAGAGAAGGGGAACAGATTCCAGGCATGTGAAGGAGGGGTGAGCACGGAGCTCCCCGGAGAGAAGGGAAACAGATTCCAGTCATGTGAAGGAGGGGTGAGCACGGAGCTCCCGGAGAGAAGGGGAACAGATTCCAGTCATGTGAAGGAGGGGTGAGCACGGAGCTCCCCGGAGAGAAGGGGAACAGATTCCAGTCATGTGAAGGAGGGGTGAGCACGGAGCTCCCCGGAGAGAAGAGGAACAGATTCCAGCCATGTGAAGGAGGGGTGAGCACGGAGCTCCCCGGAGAAGAGGGACAGATTCCAGTCATGTGAAGGAGGGGTGAGCACGGAGCTCCCCGGAGAAGAGGAACAGATTCCAGTCATGTGAAGTAGGGGTGAGCACAGAGCTCCCCGGAGAGAAGAGGAACAGATTCCAGTCATGTGAAGGAGAGGTGAGCACGGAGCTCCCCAGAGAGAAGGGGAACATATTCCAGTCATGTGAAGGAGGGGTGAGCACGGAGCTCCCCGGAGAGAAGGGGAACAGATTCCAGTCATGTGAAGGAGAGGTGAGCACGGAGCTCCCCGGAGAGAAGGGGAACAGTTTCCAGTCATGTGAAGGAGGGGTGAGCACGGAGCTCCCCGGAGAGAAGAGGAACAGTTTCCAGTCATGTGAAGGAGGGGTGAGCACGGAGCTCCCTGGAGAAGAGGTACAGATTCCAGTCATGTGAAGGAGGGGTGAGCACGGAGCTCCCCGGAGAAGAGGAACAGATTCCAGCCATGTGAAGGAGGGGTGAGCACGGAGCTCCCCGGAGAGAAGGGGAACAGATTCCAGTCATGTGAAGGAGGGGTGAGCACGGAGCTCCCCGGAGAGAAGAGGAACAGTTTCCAGTCATGTGAAGGAGGGGTGAGCACGGAGCTCCCTGGAGAAGAGGTACAGATTCCAGTCATGTGAAGGAGGGGTGAGCACGGAGCTCCCCGGAGAAGAGGAACAGATTCCAGCCATGTGAAGGAGGGGTGAGCACGGAGCTCCCCGGAGAGAAGGGGAACAGATTCCAGTCATGTGAAGGAGGGTGTGAGCACGGAGCTCCCCGGAGAGAAGGGGAACAGATTCCAGTCATGTGAAGGAGGGGTGAGCACGGAGCTCCCCGGAGAAGAGGAACAGATTCCAGTCATGTGAAGGAGGGGTGAGCACGGAGCTCCCCGGAGAGAAGGGGAACAGATTCCAGTCATGTGAAGGAGGGGTGAGCACGGAGCTCCCCGGAGAAGGGGAACAGATTCCAGTCATGTGAAGGAGGGGTGAGCACGGAGCTCCCCGGAGAGAAGGGGAACAGATTCCAGTCATGTGAAGGAGGGGTGAGCATGGAGCTCCCCGGAGAAGAGGAACAGATTCCAGTCATGTGAAGGAGGGGTGAGCACAGAGCTCCCCGGGGGAAGAGGAACAGATTCCAGTCATGTGAAGGAGGGGTGAGCACGGAGCTCCCCGGAGAGAAGGGGAACAGATTCCAGTCATGTGAAGGAGGGGTGAGCACGGAGCTCCCCGGAGAGAAGGGGAACAGATTCCAGTCATGTGAAGGAGGGGTGAGCACGGAGCTCCCCGGAGAGAAGGGGAACAGATTCCAGTCATGTGAAGGAGAGGTGAGCACGGAGCTCCCCGGAGAGAAGGGGAACAGTTTCCAGTCATGTGAAGGAGGGGTGAGCACGGAGCTCCCCGGAGAGAAGAGGAACAGTTTCCAGTCATGTGAAGGAGGGGTGAGCACGGAGCTCCCCGGAGAAGAGGTACAGATTCCAGTCATGTGAAGGAGGGGTGAGCACGGAGCTCCCCGGAGAAGAGGAACAGATTCCAGCCATGTGAAGGAGGGGTGAGCACGGAGCTCCCCGGAGAGAAGGGGAACAGATTCCAGTCATGTGAAGGAGGGGTGAGCATGGAGCTCCCCGGAGAAGAGGAACAGATTCCAGTCATGTGAAGGAGGGGTGAGCACGGAGCTCCCCGGAGAAGAGGAACAGATTCCAGTCATGTGAAGGAGGGGTGAGCACGGAGCTCCCCGGAGAGAAGGGAACAGATTCCAGTCATGTGAAGGAGAGGTGAGCACGGAGCTCCCCGGAGAGAAGGGGAACAGATTCCAGTCATGTGAAGGAGGGGTGAGCACGGAGCTCCCCGGAGAGAAGGGGAACAGATTCCAGTCATGTGAAGGAGGGGTGAGCACGGAGCTCCCCGGAGAAGGGGAACAGATTCCAGTCATGTGAAGGAGGGGTGAGCACGGAGATCCCCGGAGAGAAGGGGAACAGATTCCAGTCATGTGAAGGAGGGGTGAGCACGGAGCTCCCCGGAGAGAAGAGGAACAGATTCCAGTCATGTGAAGGAGGGGTGAGCACAGAGCTCCCCGGAGAAGAGGAACAGATTCCAGTCATGTGAAGGAGGGGTGAGCACGGAGCTCCCCGGAGAGAAGGGAAACAGATTCCAGTCATGTGAAGGAGGGGTGAGCACGGAGCTCCCCGGAGAAGAGGGAACAGATTCCAGCCATGTGAAGGAGGGGTGAGCACGGAGCTCCCCGGAGAGAAAGGGAACAGATTCCAGTCATGTGAAGGAGGGGTGAGCATGGAGCTCCCCGGAGAAGAGGAACAGATTCCAGTCATGTGAAGGAGGGGTGAGCACGGAGCTCCCCGGAGAAGAGGAACAGATTCCAGTCATGTGAAGGAGGGGTGAGCACGGAGCTCCCCGGAGAGAAGGGGAACAGATTCCAGTCATGTGAAGGAGAGGTGAGCACGGAGCTCCCCGGAGAGAAGGGGGGGAGGGAACAGATTCCAGTCATGTGAAGGAGGGGTGAGCACGGAGCTCCCCGGAGAGAAGGGGAACAGATTCCAGTCATGTGAAGGAGGGGTGAGCACGGAGCTCCCCGGAGAAGGGGAACAGATTCCAGTCATGTGAAGGAGGGGTGAGCACGGAGCTCCCCGGAGAGAAGGGGAACAGATTCCAGTCATGTGAAGGAGGGGTGAGCACGGGGCTCCCCGGAGAGAAGGGGAACAGATTCCAGTCATGTGAAGGAGGGGTGAGCACGGAGCTCCCCGGAGAGAAGGGGAACAGATTCCAGTCATGTGAAGGAGGTGATTCTACTTCCTCCTCTGATGTCTGTGTGTTCCAGGGGAATGTGGCCCTACTGCAAGCCTGCAGCTCGGAGCCAGGGGGGCTGTATGAGGTGGAGGGGCTACATGGTTTTAGTAGGGTGTCTCCCCCCCCCCCTCTGCCCAGAGTTTTAGTAGGGTGTCCCCCCCCCCCCTCTGCCCAGTTTTAGTAGGGTGTCCCCCCCCCTCTGCCCAGTTTTAGTAGGGTGTCTCCCTCCCTCTGCCCAGTTTTAGTAGGGTGTCTCCCTCCCTCTGCCCAGAGTTTTAGTAGGGTGTCCCCCCCCCTCTGCCCAGTTTTAGTAGGGTGTCTCCCTCCCTCTGCCCAGTTTTAGTAGGGTGTCTCCCTCCCTCTGCCCAGAGTTTTAGTAGGGTGTCTCCCCCCCCCCCCCCCCCTCTGCCCAGTTTTAGTATGGTGTCCCCCCCCCCCCTCTGCCCAGAGTTTTAGTAGGGTGCCCCCCCCCTCTGTCCAGTTTTAGTAGGGTGTCTCCCCCCCCCCCCCTCTGCCCAGTTTTAGTAGGGTGTCTCCCTCCCTCTGCCCAGTTTTAGTAGGGTGTCTCCCCTCCCTCCCTCTGCCCAGTTTTAGTAGGGTGTCTCCCCCCCTCTGCCCAGAGTTTTAGTAGGGTGTCTCCCCCCCCTGCCCCCCCCCCCCCCCCCCCCCCCTCTGCCCAGAGTTTTAGTAGGGTGTCTCCCCCCTTCTGTCCAGTTTTAGTAGGGTGTCAGGTAGCCTTCATTCTCTCACAGCATCCAGCTAGCTGACACCACGCTAGTTTCCTGTCAGGTAGCCTTCATTCTCTCACAGCATCCAGCTAGCTGACGCCACGCTAGTTTCCTGTCAGGTAGCCTTCATTCTCTCACAGCATCCAGCTAGCTGACGTCACGCTAGTTTCCTGTCAGGTAGCCTTCATTCTCTCACAGCATCCAGCTAGCTGACGCCACGCTAGTTTCCTGTCAGGTAGCCTTCATTCTCTCACAGCATCCAGCTAGCTGACGCCACGCTAGTTTCCTGTCAGGTAGCCTTCATTCTCTCACAGCATCCAGCTAGCTGACGCCACGCTAGTTTCCTATCAGGTAGCCTTCATTCTCTCACAGCATCCAGCTAGCTGACACCATGCTAGTTTACTGTCAGGTAGCCTTCATTCTCTCACAGCATCCAGCTAGCTGACACCATGCTAGTTTCCTGTCAGGTAGCCTTCATTCTCTCACAGCATCCAGCTAGCTGACGCCACGCTAGTTTCCTGTCAGGTAGCCTTCATTCTCTCACAGCATCCAGCTAGCTGACGCCACGCTAGTTTTCCTGTCAGGTAGCCTTCATTCTCTCACAGCATCCAGCTAGCTGACGCCACGCTAGTTTCCTGTCAGGTAGCCTTCATTCTCTCACAGCATCCAGCTAGCTGACACCATGCTAGTTTCCTGTCAGGTAGCCTTCATTCTCTCACAGCATCCAGCTAGCTGACGCCATGCTAGTTTCCTGTCAGGTAGCCTTCATTCTCTCACAGCATCCAGCTAGCTGACGCCACGCTAGTTTCCTGTCAGGTAGCCTTCATTCTCTCACAGCATCCAGCTAGCTGACGCCACGCTAGTTTCCTGATTTTTGACTCCATTGATTTAGTCACCTTCATTCTGGCCATTCTAACTTTTGAACGTATTATGATAGAGACATGAGGTTTGGACCGTTGGTTTTCGTAGAGGATTATCTATACAATTTTCCCACTGGTATAAATATGAGTTTTGATTGGACACCCTAGTTTAAGGAACAAGAAAATCAAAACTGGGACACAATCTTAAACTCTTGTGTGTCTAAGTGTGTGTCTGTGTGTGTGTGTGTGTGTGTGTGTCTAAGCGTGTGTTTGTGCGTAATATAAAATGAGTGCTACTCACAGCCGTGGTAGGATGCAGGTGACCCCTCCGACTTGCCGTACTCCTCGCTGTAGGAGGTAGACAGGTTGGGCTGAGACGAACCTCGCCCAAAACCCTGACCTGGTGCCACCGCACCTGTAGTGGTTACCTGGGCCATCCTCTCCTTAGTCTTCAGAGCCTGGGAACGCTCACCTGGACAGCATCAAAATATCATCATCAGTAACCTCACCTGGACAGACCTAGTGGTACATGATAAACGGTACATTACTATAGACAGACCTAGTGGTACATGATAGACGGCCCCAGTGATGTACTGGGCTGTAGGCTTTCACCTTTCAGTCTCTCCTTATCTTTCAGCAGTACCACCTCCCTCCCTCCCTCCTCTCCTCCTCACCTCCCAGTCTCTCAATCAATCAATCAATCAATTTTATATAGCCCTTCTTACATCAGCTAATATCTCGAAGTGCTGTACAGAAACCCAGCCTAAAACCCCAAACAGCTAGTAATGCAGGTGTAGAAGCACGGTGGCTAGGAAAAACTCCCTAGAAAGGCAAAACCTAGGAAGAAACCTAGAGAGGAACCAGGCTATGAGGGGTGGCCAGTCCTCTTCTGGCTGTGCCGGGTGGAGATTATAACAGAACCATGCCAAGATGTTCAAAAATGTTCATAAGTGACAAGCATGGTCAAATAATAATCAGGAATAAATCTCAGTTGGCTTTTCATAGCCGATCATTAAGAGTTGAAAACAGCAGGTCTGGGACAGGTAGGGGTTCCATAACCGCAGGCAGAACAGTTGAAAACTGGAATAGCAGCAAGGCCAGGCGGACTGGGGACAGCAAGGAGTCACCACGGCCGGTAGTCCCGGCGTATGGTCCTAGGGCTCAGGTCTCTCAGTTGGCTTTTCATAGCCGATCATTAAGAGTTGAAAACAGCAGGTCTGGGACAGGTAGGGGTTTCGTAGCCGCAGGCAGAACAGTTGAAACTGGAATAGCAGCAAGGCCTCTCCTTATCTTTCAGCAGTACCACCTCCCTCCCCCTCCTCCTCACCTCCCAGTCTCTCCTTATCTTTCAGCAGTACCACCTCCCTCCCTCCCTCCTCCTCTCCTCCTCACCTCCCAGTCTCTCCTTATCTTTCAGCAGTACCACCTCCCTCCCTCCCCCTCCTCTCCACCTCCCAGTCTCTCCTTATCTTTCAGCAGTACCACCACCTCCCTCCTCTCCTCTCCTCCTCACCTCCCAGTCTCTCCTTATCTTTCAGCAGTACCACCTCCCTCCTCTTCCTCCTCCTCCTCCTCACCTC
>CM072232.1:52740749-52755749 GCA_036851935.1 Coregonus suidteri | reverse complement strand
ACCCCATATGTAACTCTGTGTTGTTGTTTTTATCGCACTGCTTTGCTTTATCTTGGCCAGGTCGCAGTTGTAAATGAGAACTTGTTCTCAACTGGCTTAATCTGGTTAAATAAAGGTTAAATAGTTTTTTTTAAATAAAAAACAAAAAAAAAGCACCTTTAGCAGTGATTATAGCCTCGAGTCTTCTTGGGTATGACGCTACAAGCTTGGCACACCTGTATTTGTGGAGTTTCTCCCATTCTTCTCTACAGATCCTCTCAAGTTCTGTCAGGTTGGATGGGGAGCGTCGCTGCACAGCTATTTTCAGGTCTCTCCAGAGATGTTCAATCGGGTTCAAGTCCAGGCTCTGGCTGGGCCACTTAAGGACATTCAGAGACTTGTCCCGAAGCCACTCCTGTGTTGTCTTGGCTGTGTACTTAGGGTCGTTGTCCTGTTGGAAGGTGAACCTTTGCCCCAGTCTGAGGTCCTGAGCGCTCTGGAGCAGGTTTTCATCTAAGGATCTCTCTGAACTTTGCTCCATTCATCTTTCCCAAGGTCTCCCTGCTGCTGAAAAACATCCCCACAGCATGATGCTGCCACCACCATGCTTCACCGTAGGGATGGTGCCAGGTTTCCTCCAGACGTGACGTTTGGCATTCAGGCCAAAGAGTTTAATCTTGGTTTCATCAGACCAGAGAATCTTGTTTCTCATGGTCTGAGAGTCTTTAGGTGCCTTTTGGCAAATTCCAAGTGGGCTGTTATGTACCTTTTAGTGAGGAGTGGCTTCCGTCTGGCCACTCTACCATAAAGGCCTGATTGGTGGAGTGTCGCAGAGAGGAACTCCCATCTCCACAGAGGAACTCTAGAGCACTGACATAGTGACCATCGGGTTCTTGGTCACCTCCCTGACCAAGGCCCTTCTCCCCCGATTACTCAGTTTGGCTGGGCGGCCAGCTCTAGGAAGAGTCTTGGTGGTTTCCAAACTTCTTCCATTTAAGAATGATGGAGGCCACTGTGTTCTTGGGGACCTTCAATGCTGCAGACATTTTTTGGGACCCTTTCCCAGATCTGTTCCTCGACACAATCCATGTCTTGACGCTCTACGGACAATTCCGTTGACCTCGTGGCTTGGTTTTTGCTCTGACAAGCACTGTGAACTGTGGGACCTTATATAGACAGGTGTGTGCCTTTCCAAATCATGTCCAATCAATTGAATCTACCACAGGTGGACTCCAATCAAGTTGTAGAAACATCTCAAGGATGATCAATGGAAACAAGAACGTTTCTAAAAACCAGTTTTCGCTTTGTCATTATGGGGTATTGTGTGCAGATTGCTGATGATTATTATTGTTTTAAATCCATTTTAGAATAAGGCTGTAACGTAACAAAATGTGGAAAAAGTCAAGGGGGTCTGAATACTTTCCGACCCCCTTTTCTTAAAACTGCATTGTTGGTTAAGGGCTTGTAAGTAAGCAATTCATGGTAAGGTACCTGTTGTATTCGGCGCCATGTGACAAATAAAATGTCATATGATATCACGAAAAAGTGAGTAAAGTTCCCCCCAAAATAAAAAAAGACAATAATAAAAAAAAAAATAAAAAAAATTTTTTGAAAATATTACAAAAGTGCCCAAGAACAACAAGGGTACATTGCCCAAATGACTATCGCCCCGTCATCATGAAGTGCTTCGACAGGCTGGTCAAGGTCCACATCAAGGGCCATGGACCCCACTCCAATTTACCAACCTCTACAAAACAGATCCACGGAGGAAGATGCCATTTCCATCGCAATTCACACGGCCGTAGCACATCTGGACAAGAGGAACACCTGTGTGAGAATGCTGTTCATCGACTACAGTTCAGCGTTCAACACTATTGTTCCCTCCAAGCTCGACACTAAGCTCAGAGCCCTGGGGTCTGGACACCACCTTCTGGAACTGGGTCCTGGAACATCCTCTGTCGTAGCCGGGCCGCGACCGGGAGACCCCATGGGGACGGCGCACAATTGGCCCAGCGTCGTCCAGGGTAGGGGGAGGGAATGGCCGGCAGGGGATGTAGCTCAGTTGGTAGAGCATGGCGTTTGCAACGCCAGGGTTGTGGGTTCGATTCCCACAGGGGGGGCCAGTATGTAAAAATAATGTATGCACTCACTAACTGTAAGTCGCTCTGGATAAGAGCGTCTGCTAAATGACTAAAAAATTTAAAATAAAAAAAATCCTGACAGGCAGACCACAGGCTGTGAGGATTGGCAACAACACATCCTCCACACTGACGTTTAACAAAAGGGGCCCCCCCCCAGGGGTGTGTCCTCAGTTGTACTCAGTTCACCCACGACTGCGGTTCTTTTGCACGACACCAACTCAAAATCATCCATTTCTGCTGACGACACCACGGTTGTGGGTCTGATAACCAACGACGACGAGTCGGCGGCCCACAGGGAGGACGGAGTTGATTGTTGACATCAAGAAGCAGAGGAGGGAACACGCTCCGATCCGATCCACATCCCGAGGACTTGACGTGGAACAACCCCATCTCTCTTGTCAAGAGGGCGTCAACAAGCGTCTCTACTTCTCCTGAAGAAATTCGGCCTTGCCACCTCTACAAATAAACAAACCGATGCAACATCGTCAAGGACCCCACACACCCCAGCCATGAGCTGTTCTCTCCCTTTCAGTCGGGCATCAGAGAATGAGATCTGATACCAACAGGCTCAGAGACAGTTTCTACCTGCCAGCCATCAGACTGTATTGTAGAATTAGGTCTGATACCAACAGGCTCAGAGACAGTTTCTACCTGCCAGCCATCAGACAGTATTGGAGCATGAGGTCTGATACCAACAGGCTCAGAGAAAGTTTCTATCTGCCAGCCATCAGACAGTATTGGAGCATAAGGTCTGATACCAACAGGCTCAGAGACAGTTTCTACCTGCCAGCCATCAGACAGTATTGGAGCATGAGGTCTGATACCAACAGGCTCAGAGACAGTTTCTACCTGCCAGCCATCAGACAGTATTGGAGCATGAGGTCTGATACCAACAGGCTCAGAGACAGTTTCTACCTGCCAGCCATCAGACTGTATTGGAGCATGAGGTCTGATACCAACAGGCTCAGAGACAGTTTCTACCTGCCAGCCATCAGACAGTATTGGAGCATGAGGTCTGATACCAACAGGCTCAGAGACAGTTTCTACCTGCCAGCCATCAGACAGTATTGGAGCATGAGGTCTGATACCAACAGGCTCAGAGACAGTTTCTACCTGCCAGCCATCAGACAGTATTGGAGCATGAGGTCTGATACCAACAGGCTCAGAGACAGTTAATATCTGCCAGCCATCAGACAGTATTGGAGCATGAGGTCTGATACCAACAGGCTCAGAGACAGTTTCTACCTGCCAGCCATCAGACAGTATTGGAGCATGAGGTCTGATACCAACAGGCTCAGAGACAGTTTCTACCTGCCAGCCATCAGACAGTATTGGAGCATGAGGTCTGATACCAACAGGCTCAGAGACAGTTTCTACCTGCCAGCCATCAGACAGTATTGGAGCATGAGGTCTGATACCAACAGGCTCAGAGACAGTTTCTACCTGCCAGCCATCAGACAGTATTGGAGCATGAGGTCTGATACCAACAGGCTCAGAGACAGTTTCTACCTGCCAGCCATCAGACTGATGAACACTTGAACTGGACTGAACACCTGCTCTGATTCTCTGCACCTTTAGTACACATGTACTCACACACACACACACACACACACACTCACGCTGCCCACACACACACACACACACACACACTCACGCTGCACACACACACACACACACACTCACTCACGCTGCACACACACACACTCACGCTGCACACACACACACACACACGCTGCACACACACACACACACACGCTGCACACACACACACACACACACAACTGCTGCTACCAGATGTATTATACTGCTCAATTGATACACTTGCCCCCCACTTCCCAATACACGTGGAAATATTGGACTATAAAGTGTTCCTTCCTGTATTATACTTCAGCAAAGATGTATTATTCTGTTCTACTGCCATTTACTTCCTTGGTATTCTTATCTTGGATTATTTCTTGTTGTTGTTGTTGTTGTTGCATTGTCCAGAAGGAACCTGCAAGTAAACATTTAGTTCCCATGCTTATCCCGTACATACGCCTAATAAAACTTGAAAACACACACACCAGCTAGCCTTGCCTAGCGTGCTGATAACCTCTCTGGGTTGGAAAACACAGACACCAGCTAGCCTTGCCTAGCGTGCTGATAACCTCTCTGGGTTGGAAAACACAGACACCAGCTAGCCTTGCCTAGCGTGCTGATAACCTCTCTGGGTTGGAAAACACACACACCAGCTAAGCGTGCTGATAACCTCTCTGGGTTGGAAAACACAGACACACCAGCTAGCCTTGCCTAGCGTGCTGATAACCTCTCTGGGTTGGAAAAACACACACACCAGCTAGCCTAGCATGCTGATAACCTCTCTGCCTAGCCTTGCCTAGCGTGCTGATAACCTCTCTGGGTTGGAAAACACACACACCAGCTAGCCTTGCCTAGCGTGCTGATAACCTCTCTGGGTTGGAAAACACACACACCAGCTAACAAAACACACACACCAGCTAGCCTTGCCTAGCGTGCTGATAACCTCTCTGGGTTGGAAAACACAGAAAGCAACAGTTGACTACTCCCATTTTCAAACACCGATTAAAAATCAGTAGACCTACAGTTGAAGTCGGAAGTTTACATACACCTTAGCCAAATACATTTCAACTCAATTTTTCACAATTCCTGACATTTAATCCTAGTAAAAAATTCCCTGTTTTAGGTCAGTTAGGATCACGACTTTATTTTAAGAAGGTGAAATGTCAGAATAATAGTAGAGAGTACGATTTATTTCAGCTTTTATTTCTTTCATCACGTTCCCAGTGGGTCAGAAGTTTACATACTCAATTAGTATATGGTAGCATTGCCTTTAAATTGTTTAACTTGGGTCAAACGTTTCAGGTAGCCTTCCACAAGCTTCCCACAATAAGTTGGGTGAATTTTGGCCCATTCCTCCTGACAGAGCTGGTGTAACTGAGTCAGGTTTGTAGGCCTCCTTGCTCGCACACGCTTTTTCAGTTCTGCCCACAAATGTTCTATAGGATTGAGGTCAGGGCTTTGTGATGGCCACTCCAATACCTTGAATTTGTTGTCCTTAAGCCATTTTGCCACAACTTTGGAAGTATGCTTGGGGTCATTCTCCATTTGGAAGATCCATTTGCGACCAAGCTTTAACTTCCTGACTGATGTCTTGATGTTGCTTCAATATATCCACATAATTTTCCTTCCTCATGATGCCATCTATTTTGTGAAGTGCACCAGTCCCTCCTGCAGCAAAGCACCCCCACAGCATGATGCTGCCACCCCGTGCTTCACGGTTGGGATGGTGTTCTTTGGCTTGCAAGCGACCCCCCTTTTTCCTCCAAAAATAATGGTCATTATGGCCAAACAGTTCTATTTTTGTTTCATCAGACCAGAGGACATTTCTCCAAAAAGAATTTTTTTTGTCCCCATGTGCAGTTGCAAACTGTAGTCTGGCTTTTTTATGGCGGTTTTGGAGCAGTGGCTTCTTCCTTGATAAGCGGCCTTTCAGGTTATGTCGATATAGGACTTGTTTCACTGTGGATATAGATACATTTGTACCCGTTTCCTCCAGCATCTTCACAAGGTCCTTTGCTGTTGTTCTGGGATTGATTTGCACTTTTCGCACCAAAGTACGTTCATCTCTAGGAGACAGAACGCGTCTCCTTCCTGAGCGGTATGACGGCTGCGTGGTCCCATGGTGTTTATACTTGCGTACTATTGTTTGTACAGATGAACATGGTACCTTCAGGCGTTTGGAAATTGCTCCCAAGGATGAACCAGACTTGTGGAGGTCTACCATTTTTTTTTTATGGGGTCTTGTCTGATTTCTTTTGATTTTCCCATGATGTCAAGCAAAGAGGCACTGAGTTTGAAGGTAGGCCTTGAAATACATCCACAGGTACACCTCCAATTGACTCAAATTATGTCAATTAGCCTACCAGAAGCTTCTAAAGCCATGACATCATTTTCTGGAATTTTCCAAGCTGTTTAAAGGCACAGTCAACTTAGTGTATGTAAACTTCTGACCCACTGGAATTGTGATACAGTGAATTATAAGTGAAATAATCTGTCTGTAAACAATTGTTGGAAAAATTACTTGTGTCATGCACAAAGTAGATGTCCTAACCGACTTGCCAAAACTATAGTTTGTTAACAAGAAATTAGTGGAGTGGTTGAAAAAAACGAGTTTTAATGACTCCAACCTAAGTGTATGTAAACTTCCGACTTCAACTGTATATCAATATCATTGAAAATACCATATCAGTATCATTAGCTTTTAAAACAATTCAAATCAGTTTTCTTTTATCATATTGTGGACCACCCAGTATCCTACCTATTGAGGAGGAGGAGTCACCATCAAATGTTTTCATCATTTATCTGCAGCCAATCAGCCAACAAGCCTACCAGTATAAAAATGAGGGAGCCAAATGACCGGTTCTCTTGCCGATGTGGTGGGCTACTGACGACTCACTTTAACGTCGCTGTCCCGATTGACTTCATACGGAAAACACAAATGAGATCGTCTTTACTTGTCCCGGTGCGATACCACGCAGGGCTGTACAGTGCAACAACTTTACTCACATATGCACAGAAATATTTTACCTGTACCTATAATAATAATAATAATAATAATAATAATAATAATAATAATATGCCATTTAGCAGACGCTTTTATCCAAAGCGACTTACAGTCATGCGTGCATACATTTCTTACGTATGGGTGGTTCCCGGGGAATCGAACCCACTACCCTGGCGTTACAAGCGACGTGCTCTACCAGCTGAGCTACAGAGGACCACCTATGTTTGTCCTGTCCAACCGTGGTCCTTCCGCGGGGTGCTGAAAGTCATACCTTTAATACAACTTTTAGCAAATAAAACTGGGACAGACTGATATTCTGCAAAAGGTACAGGGATTGGACTGCTGAGGACTGGGGTAAAGTCATTTTCTCTGATGAATCCCCTTTCCGATTGTTTGGGGCATCCGGAAAAACACCTTGTCCGGAGAAGACAAGGTGAGCGCTGTGTCATGCCAACAGTAAAGCATCCTGAGACCGTTCATGTGTGGGGTTGCTTCTCAGCCAACGGAGTGGGCTCACTCACAATTTTGCCTAAGAACACTGGAACCAACAAATCATGCTGGAACCAACACATCCTCCGAGAGCAACTTCTCCCAACCATCCAAGAACAGTTTGGTGACGACCAATGCCTTTTCCAGCATTGATGGAGCACCTTGCCATAAGGCAAAAGTGATAACTAAGTGGCTCGGGGAACAAAACATCGACATTTTGGGTCCATGGCCAGGAAACTCCCCAGACCTTAATCCCATTGAGAACTTGTGGTCGATCCTCAAGAGGCGGGTGGACAAACAAAAACCCACAAATTCTGACAAACTCCAAGTATTGATTATGCAAGAATGGGCTGCCCATCAGTCAGGATGTGGCCCAGAAGTTAATTGACAGCATGCCAGGGCGGATTGCAGCGGTCTTGAAAAAGAAGGGTCTAAACTGCATATATTGACTCTTTGCATAAACTTAATGTAAATTGTCAATAAAAGCCTTTGACACTTATGGAACGCTTGTAATTATACTTCAGTATACCATAGTAACATCTGACAGAAATATCTCAAAACACTGAAGCAGCAAACTTTGCGAAGACCAATACCTGTGTCATTCTCGAAACTTTTGACCACGACTGTACTATGCAAGCTGAGATTCAATTGGGTCCGTGTTATTCCGGAATCCCCGGGACATCCCTACCCAGATGAAGTAGACATTTTAAAATCTAATTTAATTTGTCACATGCTCCGTAAACAACACTAACTGAAATACTTACTTATGGGCCCTTCCCAACAATACAGAAAGAAAGAAAAAAAGGGGGGAAAAAAACAAGGTTAAAGGGATACTTCGGGATTTGGCCAATGAGGCCCTTTATCTAATACCTCCCCAGAGTCAGACATTTACGTCATTTAGCAGACGCTCTTATCCAGAGCGACTTACAAATAGGTGCATTAACCCTATAGCCAGTGGGATAACCACTTTGTTTTTTTCACCTTTTCGGCTCTTTATTTTATATATATATATTCGGTTTACTTTTTTTTTGGTACAACGGGGGGGTTAACCATTACTTTATGCAGACTTAGGCCCATTATTATTATTATACCATACTTTATTCAGACGAACTCGTGGATACCATTTTTATGTCTCTGTGTCCAGTATGAAGGTAGTTACGAGGTAGCATATAGCGCAATGACTGGAAGTCTATGAGTAAAGTAAGTCCTTCATACTGGACACAGACATAAAAATGGTCTCCACGAGTTCATCTGACTCTGGGGAGGTAGATAAAGGGCCTGATTGCCATAAACGCAAAGTATGCCTTTAACGATACACTGGGGTGACATAACACAATAGGTATTTCTGTGTGTGTGTGTGTGTGTGTGTGTGTGTGTGTCGACAAGCAACCCAGACCGGTTCTTTCACCTGTCTAAAAAGAACCTGACCTGTTGGAATCTAGAATGTTCAACTTTTCAGATGCAGAAAACTGGGGTCACGTGTTCACAGACAGAATACCTCATATCGCTCATCTGTTACATCTAGCTAATCCCACCATTCACTGACTACTAAAGGCTTCATCTGGCCCACATCAAGTGTCACAGCAAGAAATCTTCCGAGAACTGACTATCATCAGCAGGGCTCAGTTAGCTCCTGCCCAAGTCAAGCACTGCTTATCAATTCAATTTCAGAGATCATTCCATACTAACATACTGTATGTGCAAGCACCCCCATCTTTCTCTCTCTCACACACACACACACACCCCTCCCGTGTCCCGATCGAGACGTCATTCGCCCTTTTGTCCTCCCCAGCGCAAGACAAAGCCGGAGATCCCGCCCCGAGAGCCCGCTACAGGTGCATGTCAACCCCGGCCTGCCCTTCCTCAAACTAACCACACACACACACAATAGACAAAGCCTGTCCGCTGTCCCGCCACGGGTCTAGCGGCTCCCCTAGCCTGGCAGAGGGGCGCCATCCCGGCTACACACAAGGCCACGCCGCACAGTGCCCTGCACCATGTTTCCGTGCTGAGAGATAATGTTACAGTGATTGATAAAATCAGTGACAGCGGTAAAACAGCGCCCACCCGGACAACGTGCAAACATTATGGCCGTAGCTAAGCTACACAAAAGTGAACACACACACCACACTTATCGAGTTAATTCTGTTCCGCTCCAAATGTTGTTAGCTAAGCTACCGAACTGTATGCATAGTTTACTGGAAATGTAATCGGTATTTCTTGTTACAGTGATTGAATCAAATCAACTCGAAATCAGCTGAGATTATGCGCTAGTTATGTGAACAACGCTTCCCAGATTGCATAGCTAGCTCGTTTTGCCACGAAAACAAGCCGAGCCCGTAGCTAGCTAGCTAGCTAACAACCCTCACTGACCCAGTTAATGGTAAACCCCTACTTTCTCACACACTAGTAGCTTTTGTATACGAACTAATAACTAGTGTCCGAAACATTTCTTGAGTGAGCAGTGAGGTTTTATCCTGTTATGTTGGATCGGCGGACTAACAAAATTGGCATCAACGCGATCTGAAATACAACTTCTAACTAGCTAGGTAGCAGGCTAGCTACAAGGAATTTCAAGGAATAGCGAACCAAATCCCATAGCTAGGTATTTTTCATTTTCTGTCACATTCAACTGTTGAGAATCTGTGCGACTTCACTGCAACAAACAATACAGCATCTAACTAACTTCATTAAAAACATGTTTAAGTTATGGTTATCTACAAACTAACTAGTTAGCCAATGAGCATGTTAGTTACAGAAACTTATAGAAGAAAATTCCCCAAACAAAAGTTGTGGAACGACAAAAAATTCCCAACCCCAAGCAACTTTGTTACCCAACTAGCTGGCTACACACCCTTTTCTCCGCTCCACACTCCTTCGGGTTCAGAGTAAAAAAGTACGTTCCAACAATCTGTTGAACAATGTTTTAGGATTTTTAAAACATTACATTTTCTCTGGGTTTAAAATTAGGGAGTCGCCCCAACACGGCCAACTGTTCAAAAACACGGTAGCTAGGCCGCTAGCTAACTACAACTCCGCGGTACTGTTAGCTAGCTAGCTACGACGGTAACCAAGGTAGCAAAAGCTAACGTTGTTAAGCTAACTAACTGGCTAACGTTAGCTAGCTAAGCGCTTGGTGGAGACATCACCAAAAAGCATCCCAAGCTCAAGGAGATTGAACAGTCTGGAAAGACAAAAACAATTAATAACTTACCATTCCTTTCGAGTTATTCTACGGAGCACTGAATGTCCAGGAATACACAACCCATACGACCAAGAAGGGTGAACATCAACAAAATACCAGGAAAGTTGACTTGTTTTGTTGTTGGATAAAGCTTCCCGTAATGTGTCTGTAATTAGTTAGCTAGCAGGCTTTACAAGTATCTGCTTCCACTAGTCTTGACTCCTCTAGCAACATGGCGGGCGGCAAAGCTCTCTCACTCCGGGAGGAGGGGGGCATGAATGCGGGGAAGGGTGTGACCAAAGCTGCTTGACTCGCCGACGCAGGAATCCCATTCATAACATTGTTTTTTACATTTTTTAGTCATTTAGCAGACGCTCTTAACCAGAGCGATTTACATGAGCAATTAGGGTTAAGTGCCTTGCTTAAGGGCACATCGACAGATTTTTTCAACCTAGTCGGCTCGGGGATTAGAACCAGCGACCTTTCGGTTACTGGCACAACGCTTTTACCCACCAAACCACAGATTTTTTTCAACCTAGTCGGCTCGGGGATTAGAACCAGCGACCTTTCGGTTACTGGCACAACGCTCTTACCCACTAAGCCACCTGCCGCCCCTTAACGAGGCCGGTTGAGCAACAGCTGAGCAGACATGGGGAGAATCTAAATATCAAAAATCCTCGCTCCTCCTTAGTCTCCTTCTCAAAACCCCCATTGGAGGAGAAGGTCATAAGGGGGTGGGACCTCTGGCTTTCTCATCCAATGGGGTTTTGAGAAGGAGGCAAGGGACGCGAGGAATATTAAAATGAGATTTCACATTGGGGCGCGTTCAAGACAACTCAATATGGTGTAATTGCAGACCCAGGGTGTTTCTGGATATGGGCGTTCCATTGATATCACTAAACGCCCATTGGTACCAATAATAATAATAATAATAATAATAATATGCCATTTAGCAGACGCTTTTATCCAAAGCGACTTACTGTCATGTGTCAGTCCATTGATACCTGCCATTGGTCAGTTCCTGCACTGTCCCACACTTTTCGATTTCCTATGTTGAAAAAACACTCGTTTTCAAGGCACGCTTTAGATATGATTTTACTTTGCATGACTCTGTGGACGGCACATGATGCAAAACTATTTATCAGAATGAGCGTTTAGCATTTTGTACCACAATGAAACAGTCCTAATAAACGTGACATTTACGCTTGTCTAACACCTGGAAATCGTATTGCATAGACTACAACAAAAAATACTATATTAGACTGCAAAAAAGAGTAAACGACAGAGTTAACATTGATACAGTTTATTGAACGACCATTCAAAGTTGAAAGTCTTAACATAACAGTCTTAACACTGACAAAACGAAACTAAAATTAGACTGTGTGTGTGTGTGTATGTTTGAATTTCTGGCAAAGGCTATAACTGGCGCCTTCAGTTATCCTCAGCTAGAAATCTCACAATCTTTAAACATGAGCTCTATCCTCCTCTATATAAATATACAGCGCTTTCTGAAAGTCTTCAGACCCCTTGACTTTTTCCACATTTTGTTACGTCACAGCCTTATTCTAAAATTGATTCAATCTTTCCCCCCCCCTCATCAATCTACACACAATACCCCTTAATGACAAAGGAAAAATAGGTTTTTTGTAATGTTTGCTAATTTATAAAAAAATAAAATAACTGAAATATCACATTTACATAAGTATTCAGAACTTTTACTCAGTACTTTGTTGAAGCACCTTTGGCAGCGATTACAGCCTCAAGTCTTCTTGGGGTATGACGCTACAAGCTTGGCACACCTGAATTTGGGGAGTTTCTCCCATTCTTCTCTGCAGATCCTCTCAAGTTCTGTCAGGTTGGATGGGGAGCGTTGCTGCACAGCTATTTTCAGGTCTCTCCAGAGGTGTTTGATCAGGTTCAAGTCCAGGTTCTGGCTGGGCCACTCAAGGACATTCAGAGGCTTGTCCCGAAGCCACTCCTGCGTTGTCTTGGCTGTGTGCTTAGGGTCGTTGTCCTGTTGGAAGGTGAACCTTCGCCCCAGTCTGAGGTCCTGTGCACTCTGGAGCAGGTTTTCATCAAGGATCTCTCTGTACTTTGCTCCGTTCATCTTTGCCTTGATCCTGACTAGTCTCCCAGTCCCTGCAGCTGAAAAACATCCCCACAACATGATGCTGCCACCACCATAATTCAGTTTGTTAGCAAGAAATTTGTGGAGTGGTTGAAAAAACGAGTTTTAATGACTCCAACCTAAGTGTCTGTAAACTTCAACTGTACATTATTCACACCCCTTCAACAGTCTGTATCCTCCTGACTGGTGGATCTTTAAATAAAATGAAACTAAATATGTGTCACGCCCCGACTCAGGGGACTCTTATATGTTGAGTCAGGGTGTGAATGTTCTATGTTGTGTTTTTTCTATGTTTGTGTTCTAGTATGTATAGATCTATGTTGGCCGGTGTGGTTCCCAATCAGAGGCAGCTGTCGCTCATTGTACTCAGGCAGCCTATTGGCACTAGGTAGTTGTGGGATCTTGTTCTGTGTTGGAGGCTTGTATTGGTTGTTTAGCCGTAGGACTTCATGTTTCGTTTGTTTATTGTGGTGCGTGTCGCCAGCCCGGTACGACCCGTACCTGCTCCCCGCACCAAGCCAGTGGTGCGTGTTCCTAGTCTGGTTCGGCCCGTGCCTGCGGCACCAGTCAGTTGCTCCACTCCGGAGGCAAGAGCAGTCCGCTCCACCGGTGCCTGATCCAGCTCCGGTCAGCTGCTCCACTCCGGAGCCAGAGCAGTCCGCTCCACCGGTGCCTGATCCAGCTCCGGTCAGCTGCTCCACTCCGGAGCCAGAGCAGTCCGCTCCACCGGTGCCTGATCCAGCTCCGGTCAGCTGCTCCACTCCGGAGCCAGAGCAGTCCCGCTCCACCGGTGCCTGATCCAGCTCCGGTCAGCTGCTCCACTCCGGAGCCAGAGCAGTCCGCTCCACCGGTGCCTGATCCAGCTCCGGTCAGCGGCTCCACTCCAGAGGGGTGCTGTCACGCCCTGACTCTGGGGACTCTTATTTGTTGAGTCAGGGTGTGAATGTTCTATGTTGTATTTTCTATGTTTGTGTTCTAGTTGGCCGGTGTGGTTCCCAATCAGAGGCAGCTGTCGCTCGTTGTCTCTGATTGGGGACCATACTCAGGCAGCCTATTGGCACTAGGTAGTTGTGGGATCTTGTTCCGTGTTGGAGGCTTGTATTGTTTGTTAGCCGTAGGACGTCACGTTTCGTTAGTTTATTGTTTTGTCGTGTGTTTATCTGTTGAATAAACATGTACGCATATCACGCTGCGCCTTGGTCTGACCCGTCCTTGAACGAACGTGACAATATGCTTCCCTGCATCTGTTAACATCTGGGTAAAAGATTGAAAGGAATGTGAGCTTTATTCAGTACATTTCAGTTATTGCTCGCTTTTCTAGTCTAGCAACCTTGCCAGCTGAGATAGTTAGACAAGCTGGCTACTCTTAACTTGATTGAGGTCGGGAACCTATCTGGGCTAAAGACAACTTTAGCAGGTAGCTTTAGTGGTTAAGAGCGTTGTGCCCAGTAACCGAAAGGTCGCTGGTTCTAATCCCCCCCCCCGAGCTGACTAGGTTGAAAAATCTGTCGATGTGCCCTTGAGCAAGGCACTTAACCCTAATTGCTCCTGTAAGCCGCTCTGGATAAGAGCGTCTGCTAAATGACTAAAAGGTAAACTTCATAAAATTGCCAAGTGGCTAATAGTATTACAGAGAAAATAAGTTACAATTTATTATTATTATTTAAACAGGACAAATCTGTAATCTTCGAGTGGAGAAATTATATATATAAATATATATTATAAGGATAATTTGTTGTTTAATTATGCCCAGCTCAGAAGGCCCCTTGATGATGTCAGGCCTGAGGCAAATGCCTCTTCTGCCACTGCCTGTGTGTGTGTGAGAGAGAGAGCTCAGAGCAAGAGAGAGAGAGTTGAGGAGGGAGGGAGATCAGAGAGATAGACACAGTGAGAGAGAGAGAGAGAGAGAGATCAGAGACTGACTCCTGCTCTAGCAACATGGTGGACGGCGGAGCTCTCTCGCTCCTAGAGGGGGTTATGCAGGCAGTGACAGGCGGGGAAGGGTGTGACCAAAAGCTGCTTGACTTGCCGAAACAGAAAATCCCTCCTTCCCTTTCCCGAGGAATCCATTCATAACGAGGCGGGTTGAGCAACGGTGTGCTAGCTAGCAGACATAGGGAGAATCTAAAGAGCAGACTCCTCACGTCCCATTGGAGGAGAAGGTCAGAGGGGCGGGACTCCCATGGTGCTTTCAAGACAACTCGGGAACTCGAAGAAAGAAGAAAAAAAAGCGAGGTCAAAACCATGACGTCGGTGATTTCAGGTGGGGAAAGTCGGAGGTCAGAGACGGAGGAGGAAGCGAGACACCCCACAAGCAGTTTCTTTCTGGGGGGGGGGGGGTTTCTGGTTAAATGAATCTCAATGAACTATGCAGTCCCAGCTGCTATTGCATTGGTGTCTATGGGAGACCCACCCAGTTAAGTAGACCAATGCTAAATGCATTGGTGTCTAACTATTTTCCCCAATTGGAGTGCATCATTTTTAGAGTTCCCAGTTG